>ML833779.1:63086-80842 GCA_009831015.1 Picea engelmannii
CTTGGATTAATGATTTAACTATTTGATGATAATGTTATAATTACTAATGTTGTGAATTAATGTAAGTGTGGCATGACAATCATATATGCATGAATCCTAAATGGAGATGTATGGTGTTGATCCTAGAAAGGGATCTAAGAGGTTTGATAAGCTAAGGGAGTTGGCCTTCCTAGTTGACTTATACAAGAGGTTTGATAAGACCATAGAGTTGACATTCCTAATTCACTTATACATGAGTTATGGATGGCTATGAAAGCCTAATTACACAATTGTATGGGACCTTGATGTGATATGAAATCCTAATTACATAATTGTATGATACCTTGATGTGATGTTAGGGAGTAGTTGGCATTCCTGGTTTACTTATACATGAGTTATGGATGGCCATGAAAGCCTACTTACATAATTGTATGAGACCTTGATGTGATGTCATGAAGGATTTTCCTTTTGATGATCATTTTTGTGTGTGTTGAGTGTTGTTACTAACCTAGTGATGTAGGTAATTGATTTATTTGATGTTTGAATATGTGTTATCGCTCATTAAGATAACTCTAGGTTAGGAGTTTGACATACTCAGTGATGGTAAATTGTGAATTGAAACAAATTTGTTTATGACATATTGATATTTTCCCAAACCACTTCATATGCATGTGTTCATGCCTGTGTGAGATACAAAGCAAAGGCTTGCTAACTTACTAATATATAGGTGTGTGATATGATTAGGAGGTTGCATTTGGATGAGTAGATGTGGGATTTCCTACTTAGTCCTAGATAGAAATGTAGAGTCTCTTTGCATATATGTGGGATAAGGAAGTTGGATAGAGTATTATGCCTATCCATTTGGGAATAGAGGTGACATTCCTATTTTGAGTACTTCCACCATCAGAGGTGACATTTCTCATGGTTGTGATAAGGGAGCAGGCATTAAGGAGTGAAGTCCTTGCTCCCAAACAATTATAGCTTTTTTATTCATAACTAAACTAAGATAAACTTAAGTAACCCTGTAGTGGAATTAGTTTATAAGAATGTTACCCACTTTTAGGGTGGGTATTGTTATGTGAATATTTTAATATATTTATGAATTATGTTTTTTAGAAGAAAAAAGGAGAAATTATTTTAGAGTGTCACACACATCAGGGAGGGATGGTTGATCATGTAATCATTAAATATAAATAAATGAAAAAGGGAGAGGTTGAAACCTTAGTGTGGAATATTACAACTACTAGGAATTAATAATAATAAAAAAGGAATTATGCATGGTGCAATTGAATAGGCAAATTCCCTTAAGCCTAAAAATAAGGGAAGTTTCCATGGATTACCAAAATTATAGGGTAATGTTGATGGATTTCTACAAGAGCTTTTTAAGGAATTAAGTAAAGTAGTTAAGTTGAATGTGGAAGATCGTCAAGCTATTAGTGTGACAAATCTATTTGTTAGAGTGATGTTTCTTTCCCAACAAGTTTAGTGGTGGGAAAACAACCACTAAAATGTATATTGCATATACATTTTTATGTTTAGTGGTGGGAAAACCATCACTAAAATGTATATTGCATATACATTCTTTATGAGCCTCTAGTTGTGATTCCACATAGCCTGGGGTCTCAGGGAAACAAGTTTTCCATGGGTATGGTTAAGTGGAAACTAATTTGTAAATCTTAAGTTGACAATGACAAGGAATTTATAGAATTCATCACACAAACTACTTTTGGGTTTGGTTTGTTGTATAAGTATAATGTTGTATTTTGTTTTATAAATTTTATGTTATGGTTTAAATATGGGTTGGGTACTAACGTACATGATATTAAGGAAATATAGGTATTTCAGTACCCTAGTTTCATTGATATTTTGTGATTGTAAAACTAAATATATGGTCGTTATATATACATATATAGTTTTACAATCAAATTAAATAAATAATAAATTTCAAGATAAATATCAATTCTCAAATGAAAACTATGTTAATATAGGTATTATGAAAGGAGGTACAAGAGATGGGAGAGCTTTGTGATAGGGTTTGTGAAAATGTTTAGGATTTGTAACTCTGGTTAATCAGGGGGACATGGTTTTGAGCTTCGAGTTTTTTCTAGTTGTATCATCCCTATTAACATGGGTCCCCATCACTTTTCCAGCAGGGATGGAAGAAGAGATTGTTGATTTTTGGATGACCCATGGGAGGGAAGGTCGATTTGGACCTCGCCATCAATACCTTGCGTAAATGTTGATTGCATTGTTGTATCATTTCAACAGTCGTGGGAGAAGCCTCTAGAAGAGGAAACTTTGCAGGTACCGGGGTCAATCATTTGGAAGCTTGGAGTTGAGATCCCATAGGCGGCTAACAAGACCATGGACTCTCCCTCCAGATTTGATGATTTCATTCACGTTGAAGGCATGAAGGAAATTGATGAAGCTCATGAACTAGGCTCATCGGGAGATTTGGCTATCATTTCATTGGCAAATGATGTGGAGAACAATACTCATGATTTATACTAGACTCCATCTCCCACCCATCGACATGACGAGGGAGAAGTGGTGGAAGAGAAGAGAGCCACCCCTGGTTTTATTATTGAAGCAAGCCAAAATATTTCTCAAAGTGGTGCCTTCATTGGTCAACACCTTACAAATGATTTGATGAGTGGATGCTCATTTGTATTGTTTTCAAACTCTATTGTCGAGCAATCAAGGTCAAAAACCACGGAAGGATAGAGAAGAAATCAAAAATGCATTAAGAGAAAAGTGGAGGAAACAAACTTGGTTCTGGTGGAAGGGATAAAGCTCAACAAAATCCAACACATGGAGGATGCGACCTCGGTTGTCCAATTTGCAAGCAAACAAATGTCCCCTAGTACCCTGAAGTGATGGACAATGGACAATTTAAAACCCTCATAGGCTATGGGCCCCAAAGTACACTACTAGTGAAAGGTTCGATGGTTTGGGTTTTGAACTCAAGGACGGATGTAAACAAGATTCTCCTCTCTTTCCAGACCTGGGGGTCACAATCTCTATTTCTCAAAAAATGGAAAGTGGATTTGATGCTAAGATAAAGAAGTTGGAAATTACTTCGGTATGGGTTTGTCTCCCAAGACTTCCTTTAATCTTCTGGTCAGAGGAAGTTTTTCACGACATAGGTAATACGCTAGGGTTCTTCTATGCTTTGAATCTTTCTCTCCGCTCTACTTGATACACGAGCATTGCACATTGACTGGTTGGGTTAAAGATATCAGGAGAGTTGGCAGACTCCATAACTATTATGTGGCGGAATGTTGTCTTTTGATGGGAATTGGAGTATGAAGGAATCCCTTTCAAGTGTGGGAGATGCCACTCCTACGACCACCTCATTATGGACTACTACAAAGTTGTAAGGCACGATATATGGGTAAATAAATCCATGGGAGAGAAGGAGTCATACTCTCTCCCAAAGAGAACTCATCTGCCTAAAAAGATACATGCTTCCACTTCTTTAGATAATAAAAAAGATGAGAATCCACTGAGAACCAGTCTACTCAATAAGGAAGCTCAAAGAACAACATATAAACCTAGTTCAAATTTAGGTAAAACAATCTCCTCCCTCTCTTCCACTTGTGGGTTCTGATGATTTGAATATTCAACTTGATTATTTAGGACCCCTAAACACCGCTCCTGGAGGGGGTTCAAACATTGATTTTCTTTCAAATCCTCATGGGCTCTCTGGTCCCCAACCTTCATCTTTAATTCCAATATCGTATTTAAATCAACCTGGTAGTACACCCCATGTGACCATTGAGGAAGCTCCATTCCAAACCCCTCCACTCAGGATTTCTACTAAGAATGACCCTTCTATAATTCCTAAAGTTAAATACAACCTCAAATCCAAGTCTAAACGTAAAAAATATCTCATTCAAGATGTGGAAGGAAGGTTGGGCTCATTGGATGATAAAAAGTTAAATCCCTCTCAGCGAGGGAGGAAATATTTTATTTCATTAGCTCTAAAACAAGCAAATTTAGAAGTTCATACTAGAAAATAGAGATCTCTCATATGGTCCCTTATATAAAAATCCCTAGGGAAAACCCCATCATGATTATTATCTCTTTAAACTACAAAGGGTTGGCTAATCCCTCTTAAACAATGGCCATAAAAAGGTTGATGGACACTCGTAGTCCATCAACCCTACTCTTACAAGAAAGCATGATTGAAAGGGATAGAGAGATAAAAATTATCTCGTCCGCTCTACTGGGATGGTACTTTCTGGTCACATATGCCCAAGGTAGACCAGGGGGCTACTCTCGGGATGGAATACATGTTCTCTACTCCTTAAAAAATCTTGGACTATTCAAGTTTTCCTGGACATTTCTCTCCTCTCAATTGATTTGAACCTGGAATATTTTTGTTTAAATATCTATGAGACCTACCAAGATCACACCTTTCAAAACTCTTTTCTAAAGGATGGACATGTTGTGATAAGAGGGGACTTCAATTTTACCTTGGGAGCCAGTGAAATTTGGGGTCTCACTACACAATAGATCCTCTAACCGAGTTCTTCATTTCAAGCCTGGAAGCAGTAGAGTTGTATGATATTCAACTTGCCAAACTCTCCCCCACCTAGAGAAACATGCATATAGGGGAGACAAGGGCGGCTAAACACCTAGACTGATTCTTCATCTTTGAAGATTTATTACAATAAAATATCCAAATTTTTCAATGGGTCTCCTCATGAGAAGACTTGGATCATAACCCCATTGTCCTAGAGTTGGGATGTATAATGATTAAACATCCCAACCCCTTCAAGTTGAATCTTGCTTGGCTACAATACCCCTTTTTTATTTAACTAATCAAGGGTTGTTGGGAAATGTATGATTCACTCTTGATGGAATACCTTCCTCTTTAATTTGTATCCAAACTCAAAAGGTTTAGGGCAGCAATGATCTCTTGGAATGAAGAAAGAAAAAAGAGGGAAGATGGGGCCCTATTTTAGATTGAAACCAAGTTGCATCAATTCCTCAAGGGGGATGAACATGGTCTGCTATCAAACCAACAAAAAGAGGAGCTTAAATCCTTTGAGGAGGCTAGGAGAAAAATCCTCCTGAAAAAAGAGAAAGAGTGGAGAATGAAGAGTCGTGCCATATGGCTCCAGGTGGGCGATGAAAACACTAAGTTATTCCATAAATTCACAAACAAGAGAAAGACCATTAATACAATTTGGGAAATTGACAGAGCATAGGGGACCAAAGCCACTTCTTTTGTTGAATTTGCTGAAGAAGGATCTTACCATTTTCAAACTCTTTTCAAGGCAGACACAAGACCAACTATAGACGCCATATTACATGTTTCTAGCCATTTTCCAATCTTTATAGATCATGAGGGAAACACTCAATTAATGGCTAAAATCACCAAGGAAGAGCTCCCCAGTGTATTTCATAACTTTCAGAAGGAAAAGAGATAAGCATTGAATGGACTCCCAATGGAATTCTACTTAAATTGCTTTGATTTCCTGGTGAATGACTTGTTATACGTAGTGGAATACTACAAAAATATAGGCAAGTAATGATAGCCTTTAGTGCTACCTTAATCACATTAATCCCCAAATGTGACAATCCAAAGTATTTTGATTAGTTTTGGCCTATTTTCCTCTGCAACAACATATACAAAATCATCTCTAAATTGATAGCCATAAGGTTGAGAGACATCCTTTCTACTCGCATCTCCTTGGAACAATTTGGGTTCCTAAGAGGTCATCAAATCCACGAAGCAATCGAACTTGCATAAGAAGGACTTCACTCCATTCACTGAGGCAACAAAGATATATCACCTTTAAGGCAGACCTATCAAAATATTTTGATAGGGTTAGTTGGATCTACATCAGGATTCTCTTCATCCACTTTGGCTTTTGTCACTCTGTGGTAGGATGGATTCTAAACTACATCAACTTACCATCCTTTGCAGTTCTAATAAACGGTTCATCTACCCACTTCTTTAGAGGGGAAAGGGGACTTGGGAAAGGTTTTCCTCTCTCTGCCTATTATCTTTTTATTGGTAGCTAAGGGTATTAGTAGGTCGATAAAGGATGCTATAGTAGGAGGGCAGTTAAAATGTATAGTTGTCAATCCCACCTATTCTATCTCTCACATATCCTATTATTTGTGGACGATATTCCATTTTTCTGTGAAGGAGTCATGGGTTACATGGAACATCTAAATGAACTCCTATAACTTTTTTTCAAAGCCACAAAAATGCTCATCAATCAATAAAAATCATCTCTTTATGGGGTTAAATGAGTAGGAGAAAGCTACCATATCACAAAGGAGACTTGGGCCCTAGGCTAAAATATATGAGGTTCATCCTCAAAGCTAATGGCTACCTAAAAAAATATTGGTTATGGATTTTAGAAAAGGTGGAAAGGAAAGTGAGTGTGTGGTGTAACAAGTGGCTTTCTAGAACAAACATGTTGGTTCTAGTCAAGGCGGTCTTGGAAGAAATCTCGATGCACTGGGTCTCACTGGCCTAGGTTCCCAAAGGAATATTGGGAGAAATCAGACAACTTTCCTTTTGTTTTCTCTGGTTAGGATCAGAAGAAAAAAGGTCTTGGGTTCTTAATTCCTCGAGGAAGTTGGCAACTCCCAAATCCCTAGGGGGTTGGGGCCTGAAAAACATATTTATTTTCTCAAAAGGGCTTGCTGCAAAAAATGTGTGGGAACTGATGCAGAGAATGGGTCTATGGGAACAGGTGTTATAGGAAAAATATTTCCCTCAAGAATCCATTGTGGACTAGATAAGGAAACCAAATAAAAAGGTTCCAAATGGATATATCATCTGGAAGGCCATAATAAAATCATTTCCTCTCATAGGCAAGTGGCTGATAAGAAAAATTGGGAATGGGAACCAAGTCCTCCTAGGGAAGGATCCTTGGGTTGGGAGTAACAACAACCATTTACTTCATGATCATATGATTAGAAGTCTAAATAGGGGGGGTTTACTTCCTCAATCAAATCCTGAGAAGAGATTATGTAACCCATTAGTATCTTTGGATAACATGGCAAGAAGTTGGAATTGAAGTTGTCGATGCTCCCCTATGGATTTAATATACCAACACACTCATAAATACTTTTGTCTCTCCTTCAAACTAGGAGTATTAGTTGATTTTGTCCCTTAATCCCTCTGGTGGCTATGTCCTAAAGCTGGGATACTCTTCCCTAACAAAAGAATTTAGGGATGATTCTCCACTTTGGTGGGGTAAAAATCTTTGGAAATTAAAATGCCCAACCAAAGTCAAATATTCATGTGGCTTCTTCTACGCAAAAAGGCACCCGCATGGGATAAGCTTCAAGGAAAGAATTTTTGTGGTCCTGGAAGGTGTAGTCTTTGTAGAAAAACAATGAATCAAATCATCATCTCATCCTAGAATGTCAATTCTCTATGGAAGTCTGGACCGAAATAAAAAGGACAACAAGTCCTTATTGTAACTAGGAGGGATACCATATAGAAGTAGCATTTCAAAGTCGGTTAAGTAATCAAAACATAAATAATTTGAATGATCCTCCCCTTATTGTTGCTTGGGGAATATGGATTCCACATAATCACTCTCTTTTTGAAGACAAGGACTCCTCCCCTCTGCACTGTGCTCTTCAAAGCCTTGTAATTCTCTCAACCTATATGAAAAACCCTCTAATTATGAACGTGATATCTCACCAAGAAACCATCATTCAACATGACATGTCATGGGCATTTTTTATGGGGTTGCACAAGGGAATCTAACTCGGGGAGAGGTGGGTGGAATAATTCACTTCTCAAATGATCATTACATATATTTTTCAACAGGCATTGGTCCTACCTTAAATAACTACAGTGAGCTCTTAACTTTAAATCTTACACTTTAGCTAGCATGGGAGAAAGGAATTACACACCTTCACATATATGGTGATTTGCAACTTGTTATAAAATGGATGAATGGGGACTTCTGATTACATAATTACTCTATTATGCCTCTTTTCTGGGACATTAAAGACTTTACAAATCATTTCTCTCATCTCACTTTCAACCATGTACCACCTTTCTAAATCTAGATTGGCATTGGACAGAGGCACATGGAAGATTTTTGAAAAGGGCCAGGATTTCTCAACATAATATCTTCACAACTATTGGTTGCAACTCTAAATAGTTGCATCTACACAATGTTATTGGTTGATCAATTATTTCTCTGATATCACTTCTTTTGCATATATTGAAATCTTTGTATAGGCATGTATAGTGAACAAATTTTAGGAGACCAAATAAGATGATCACATTATGACTTTGTATATCCAGCTTCAAACTCTTACAACTAGTTGTACAAAAATGTATGTTAGGAAGATGAGGAATTGTTTTGATTAGTTACAGGGACTCTTTTTTTTCGGACAACTTTTAGATACTCATTTTTTAAACTGAAGACAAACATATTTTTTATGCTTGGAGTAGTTGGGATTTCAGCTAGGATAAGGCCACAAGCCTCTATAGTTGTTATCTTGTATCTCATAAATAAAATTACTAGCTTTTTTTGCTTAGAATATATAAATTGTGATTGTAGAGGTTGATAAGTTGTTGCAAGGTTGGGAACAATTCCTCTTAAGTCTAAAAATAGTCGTGAGAATGATTATGGGTGTTATACCAGCTAAAAAAACATTAATGCTATCAAGAAGATAAATTTGTTATTGTACTCAATTGGGAAAGGAGAGACAGTCTTGGGTGAAGGTTGTTTCTACCATTGTTTAAAGATTTTCACTTCTCTTATTTTTTATAGACACCAGTAGAGCTTCCTTATAGTTTAGAATTAACTAGGGTAAGTCTTGTAAAAAGAATATTGTAGCCTATAGATTAATTTTGAGCACTTTTACTTTGTTTTGGCATCCTTAAACTTATATGTAAATCTTACAAAATCCAAGGCCTTAGGGAGATCATGACTTGTAGTGGTAACAAGTGTGGGTGCCCACAGATCTCTCTTGATGAGGTCATAGGTGACAATACTTGTTAGGTCTACATCCCATGGGAAAGTCTTATTCAGGTGGTGAAAAACAAGAAAATGAGAAAAATGTTGGAGTGTGAGTATAAGCTATGAATTTCCTAGGTTATTCTTGCAAGAGGGAATGGTGTATACCTGCTTTATTTATAATCTCTTTGGCTTACAATAGTTAAGTATAGGTTGGTAAGAAAAACAATGGAGTTGTTTGTATTAAGAGAAATTTTCTAGTTGTAGTTTTGGGAGTTCAATTAGCCAACAACGAATGCTATCTTAAATTCTTGCTTGTGATTTTATTTTAAACCCTCCTCATCCTTCATACTAGTTTAAGAGTTCAAGTGAATCATGTGATGTTATGAGGTTGAATGAAATATGTTTAACACAATTTCTTTGTTAATTAATTATGTTAAGAGTTTGTTTGACAAGTGGTTAACAAAATGCATGAACCATATTGTATAACAAGGAATCAAAAGATTATATAATAAGCTTATGTACTCGTCTATGCTTGTATCCTTGTTGATTAAGAGTAACTAATAGTATTGATTTCTTAACTATGTTGGTATGTGTGAATCTAAATAAGGCTATGGTCGGGTTCCATGAATTAATAATATGGGAGAAGATGTTTAAGACAACCCCTAACCTTGTTATCAATCTTTTCATCTTCAATTAAGAAATTATATCCTTGCTATGCGCTAAAAGTTAAGTATTAAGTCTAAGATGAGATCTTGGTTGAGCTTGTAGAATCGAGTTCGAGCTTTCAATTTTGTATATCTTGGTTGGAATGAAATCAAGATTTGGAGTGGCCTTGAACCATGTGGAGAAACCATTATAAGAATTCAATAAGCATTTTTATAATGGTGCATTATTTTCCAAGTAAAAAATCATATTTTTGTATTCAAGTTTAATTGAAAATTGCGTGCTTTGAGTGCCAAAAAGATACACAAAATTTGCATAATCAATTCTACCTATGGATTATACAACTAAATCATAACATATTTTCCGATCTATAGACACTAACTAAACCACTTAAAAAAAATATTTCAATCCCTGCAAAGAGATTAGGTCCACCCTAAACCAACTAAATCTCGTTGAGCAAGCAAATACAAAATATACAAAAAAAGGGACATGTACTAGGAGAACTAACTAAACCATGTCAACTCTAAGAGTTGTAAAATAGTGGAACAAATCACTAGCATTCACTTCTTCCCGAGAGACGTGACCTCTAGGCATGCATTGTCATTTCTTTGACTACTCATCGGCTTCCTAATTCAATTCTCTATAAACATGATAAAAATAAATGTGCTCAAAAGAACCAACTACTTCCAACAACAAATTTCCAAAAGGCCTAAGAATTATATTATGCAAGTGCCCAAACCTCATCATCTAGTTAATGACCAATAAGGAATCACCATACACTTGTATCCTTTATATGTTCCAATCATTTTCACATTTTAGTAGAAGCTTTTAGAGACATTTTAATATTTTCAAAGGTCCTAGCAGAAAAAGGTGTTTGGAGGCTCATCCAAGGGTAAGGTTTATGGTGTCAATCCATTCTTCAAAAATATATCTAGCTAAATTCATTGGAACATTAGATTAGGAGGCCTCACAAACAAAATAATAATGGCTTAGTGATATGGAAAGCCTTGGTCTGGATAGTTGGAAATGTGGCCCTAGTAAGGCTTGGAGAAGATCCTTGGGTGGGGTGTGGAAGGGATTTTAAACCACGTGTTCAAATGGTATAGTTCTTGAGGTCAAATGGACTGTTCAAAATGTCTCAAATTGTTAATCATGAAAACACTTCTTTGTGGGGTCAAGGATGGTTTTCTACAAAGAGGATGGGTTTTAGAGGATAGGAGGTTGTGATATGGGGAAGGTATGTAGCCCGCCTAAGATCTAGTCATGTTAGATTACATGGCAGATCAAATGAAATTATGTGGGCTTTCTCCTCCACAGGGAAATATTCTCCCAAGGAGAGTTATTTGTTTTTAAGATCTAAGGGGAGAGAGAGAATTCTTGGTGGTGTAGTAGCTTGTGGAAGTTCAAATGGCCCTCCAAGACTACAATTTTTTTGTGGTATATTTTAAATAATAAAGCTATAACTTGTGATTCTTTGGGGCAAAAAAATTGGGTAGGCCCTGGCAAATGCCCCCGGTGCAAATACAATGAGGAGATCAATGTGCACTTATTCATGGAGTGTCCTTTTACTTTACATATTTGGAAGGATCCAGAAGGGATTATAGGTTTGGGGGATGTGTGGATAGGGGGGACTTTGGAAGCGAGATTAAGAAACTGGTGCAATAACTCCTTGGTAAGAATATTTAAGGCTATGCCTTTAATAATTGCTTGGGGTGTGTGGATGGCCAGAAATTCCAACTTGTTTGAAGACATGCATGTTACTCTTTTTTAGTAGCATCTTGGGGGCTTGGTATTCTTAGATATTTCCCTTAGGAAAATAATAATAAGTGAGCCAGGAATATCATATTTGAACAGGTGGACAAGGAAGGCCAATGGTTTTTTTTTATGGGGTTGTCCAAGGCAACCCACAGTAATGTGGAGTTGTAGGGATCATCCATCTTAGTCCAAGTCAAATATTCAAAATCAGAGCTAGGTTAGGGTTCAATACAAACAACTATGTTAAATTGTTTCCCTTAAAATTTCTCTTGTTGTTGGTAGTAGAAAAACGAACTCATAGTTTACAAGTATTTGGGGATTCCCTTAATATTGTAAAATGGGTAAAGGGGGAACAAAACTGCTCCTATTATCTTGTATTTCCTATTCTGGAGGAAGTAAAAGCTATTTTCTCCCATTTCAATTCTCTAAGGTTTGATCATGTTTACAAGGAGAGGAACACATAAGTTGATGCTATTTCTAATGCATGTTTAAATATGCTACATGGAAAATGACTCATCAAGGAAGAAAGAGAGGATGCAGTGTGTGAGTACTATCATTCACCTTCCCATAATCCTTGATAGGATGGAATGGTTTAAAATCCTAGTTCCAAATTTTGATTGAATGTTTTAAAAGGGAAACATGACAGTTAAAAGTTTTTAGATGAGAAACCTTTATTTATAGGTCTCAGAGATATGAAGCATCTTCACACATTTTATATGTTTGTATCTAAAAGGTTTGTTCCTTTCTTTTGAGGGATACAACCTTAAGAATTTTTGTATAAGTGGATCATTGGAATTTATACTAGATGATTATATATTATTTGAACAGTAATGAACTTACATGTGACAAGTCTAAGTGAAAGATGATAGACAAACTTATGTGTGACAAGTCTAAGTGAAAGATGATAGACAAACTTATGTGTGACAAGTCTAAGTGAAAGATGATAGACAAACTTATGTATTGGCCATCTTTTTTTACTTGAACTTCTTGGAATCCCTCGAGGATATGGGTGAAATGCTTGAATGCAAGCATATACAAAATGTAATTTTGTTTCTTGAAATAAAATTATGGTTTTTTTCCAAGGAAAATAAATAAATTAGTAGAAGATTTAAAGCTTGGAATTCTGCAAAGTTATCTAAGCTTTGACCTAGTCTTGCCTCAAAGTGGATGAATTGAGAATATGAAATAAATAACACCCCATCCACACTACTAAAATTATAAATACTTTGCAAAGCGCCATAAGGAAAACCCGATGCACGGATTTATCAATCTACAATTCACCCACCTACCTAACTAGTTTCTAAATTGAAACAAACTTCCATCTAGAAACTAAACACCCAACCTTGGAAATTATTTGAAAAGGGGGATTATATTTGGACTTGAAAGTGATATTATTCCTCGCCAACTAGATCGTCCAATATATGATGCATGGAAAGGCTCTTAAATATTTCAATTCCTTTTTTCAAACCATGTTTTCAAACATTCATCAATTAAAGTGCCTCTTCATACATTTGGAACACCTGTGAGAGCTTTGGCCTCCTTCTAAACATGTCATGTATATGAAAAATGAATTAGCAAATGAGAAATATTTTCTTCGTTCCCCTTCACATAAAATACAAATACTCAGTCCTTGGTGACCTCTCTTTTGGATATTCTCCCAAGTCAATACCTTATCTTTCAAAGACATCCACATAAACATCCTTGTATTTTGGGGAGCCTTCAGCTTCCAGAGATACTTCCACCACCAAAATGGACCTTGATCATCCAAAATAAACAATGATTTATAGCCATGTCGAGTTGTATAATGACCACCGAATTTATTATAATCCCAAGCAAGTAAGTCATGATCTTCTCTTGATCCAATATGCACCCTATTTAGTTTGACAATATAAGACTCCTATAATGTTGCTTGAGGACCTTCTAACCCTATTACTTGAGACTGTAACCACCCTTAAGACCAAATATTAGTATAGTTTGGATCTTGTACTTAAGAAAGTGTACAAAATCCCCTACCCTGGAAATCTACTATCATTTATTTTGGCCATACATGCCTTTCAACCCCCATAATGGCATCTATTCCCAATTTGAATTGAGTACCCTTTCCAACCATCCAAGCTAAGTGATTGCTAATAACTGGAAAAGCTAGAACAAAATATTTCCATAGGTTAGAAACGTTCTTTAGAATCTTCCTCGGAGACATAATCTAATCAATAAAAGTTCTAGGATTGACATACTTTTGTTATATGATTTTCTTCCATAGACCATTGCCTTTATGGCCCTCTGCAGATTCTTTGCTACTAATATTGTGCCAAATAAATGAATGTTTTTCAAACCCCATCCTCCCTCTCCCATCAACTTTTTTATCACTTTACATTTGACCAAGGGAATTTTTTATTCTTCCTTGTGACCTAACCATCCCGATCTTTCAAGTAACCCTTTTGGAATATGTGTTATTGAGAGAGAAAAAACAAGAATCACCTGCAACATATATTTCATCAAAGTTAGTTTCATACCCATGGATAGCCACCTATTGTGCCAATGATTAATTCTAGCTTTAATTCTCTCTAGCATCCAACCCTAGTCCTTCTTTTGATACCCATTTGATTTCAAGATATACACTAGATACTTAAATCTACCTTTGAAATCAATAAATTTAAAAGGACACATCTCACATAAGTTGTGTTCCAAACCCTCCTCCAACCCACTAAATGATGTTGAATATTAAGTTCCATACATGTGGCTATACTAAATAGATCTAAAATATCTTTTATCTTCCAAGCCTCCCTCAAGCTACCATTCAAAACAATAGAGAAACATTGACAAACATAATATGGGTTAAAGAGAGGGATCCACCAATCCTAAGTCTTGTAATATCTCTAGATCGCTTTTATTATAAAATGGATTGGTTGAAGGCTTTGACCACCAATGAGAAAAGTAAGGAACAGAGAGGGAACCATTAAGCCACTAGAAGGATTAAAAAAATAGAAGTAGAGCCATTTATGAGAAGCACAAAATGCATATATGTAACACAACCCACAATCTACTTGACCGCCACCAGACTAAAGCCCACATGCAACAACATTAAATGCAAAAACAACCATTATGGTGAGTCATAAGCTTTAGATAAAACAATATTTACGACCATTGTGGAAAGGATTTCCAACTTGATTGAATGCAAGCCCTCCGGGATTGAGCCAATAGCTTCAAAGATCTACCTCCTTGTGAAGAACCCAATCTACTCCTCATAAATCACATCAGAAAATATATTTTTTATCTTCACTAGTAGAATCTTGGTTATTATCTTATACACACAATTAAATAAAGAAATGGATTTAAATTCCTCAAAGGACTTTGGCTTCTCCTTCGTAGGTATGAAGACCAAGATAATATAATTAAAATTCACCCAACACCTTGCCATATATTCTAACTTCCTCCACCACCCTAAGAAAGTCATCCTCCGAGAGCTCAAAGAAACCCAAAAGTATTCCACTGACCAACTGTATGGACCTATAATTTTGTCCTTCTTAGAGGATCATAGAGAGGTCATCGACTCATCCTTGTAGATCTGCCTCCATCTATATCCAATTGTCTCCCTCATTGACAAACTTGGTGAAGTATGTAGTAAGTTTTAGAATCTCCTCTATGCTTGTTCTAATTGGTTTTGAATAAATTGATTTAAAGTGTTGAACCCTAATATTTGCAGTCTCTAATAAATTCCTCACCATGCCCCCTTCACCATCACACATTTCCCAAATGGTATTCAATTTCTTCCTTTGATTGGAAAAATGGTGCAAAAACTTAGTATTTTTATCACCTTTTTGATCCATATAGCCTTTCTCTTTAAAAAAACTCTCATCTTCCCTCTACGTTGGAATTTTATCCTTTTTCTTTTCCATTTATTTTAGTAATCATTTTTTTTCCTCATTAAACATACTCAACTCACTCCCTGCATATAAATATGAAATGGACTATCAACCTCTTTTAAATCTTTATGATTTTTATCTCTTTTTTTTATGAGACCCAAGCAACAACCACATTGTTCAACCTCTTTAATGCTCTTGTAAACTAAAAACAAGTTGTTTCCCCTAAGTTTGGATCAAAGGGATGCCATTCATTTTTCACCAGATCTTGGAATTCTTCATCGTCCAACCAAGATGCAATGAATTTTAAAGGACTACTTGACATGACATCCCACCTTTCCAACTGGGGAAAAATTAGGGCACGTTCTGAAACATCACTAGCATATACCCAAGACATTGACTTTTCAAGAGTTGAAAAAGGAGGCTCTAAAATAAGAAAATAGTCACGATTCTTGGATATGCCTACCTATCTAGCATGATTATTCCACCAAGTTGGGATCAATTTAATAGGCTCCAAATATATAAGGTTAACTTCTTTTATTTTATGCCTTAAGCAATTATATTGAGGGTCTTGTCTAAGCACTTGTTCCCCAAACTTCCAACTTTGATAATGTAAAATTCAATATTTTTAAAAACTCCCCTTTAGTGCATCCAAGGAGAAAAATGAATCCCATAAAGATTTATGACTAAAATCTTTGTATCCAATTCTTTGAAGAATAGGCTAGTGCAATGATCTAAATGAAGTAGAGAAGAATTTAACTAAGAAATAAAGTTCCCCCTAGTAATCAATGAACCATCTAAATTTATGTTTTCACCTAGAGATAGAAATTCCATCCCCTTGAATTTGTTTTCAAAAAACTAATTATCTTAGTGCCTCCCCCCATCATCTCTTGTAGTAATATAATATCCAGATTAGGTACATCTACTAATCTTCCTAATTCCAATCTTTATATAGATTGCCTTGGCCTCTTATATTTAAAGAGAGAATGACCATTTTAAATCTGCACTGGGGTTTCCCCCTGCTCTAAGGACCCCATTTAGCATCTTTTGTTTACCATATTTATTCTCTCTTTTAGATTTCTCCTGTACATGAAATAATAAAGACTTTCTTATTAGATTTTCATTAGTTTTGTTAACATTATATTTACCGTAGTAATGGGATGATTTTTACCCTAGCACCCTGGAGAAACCCTAACTGGCAGCTTCCTTGGCCTTCCTCGGCCTCCTAGACGCTCCTTGGCATGCCCATGGCCTTTGAGAACCTGGATCTCGATCCCCCTCCTGAATTCCTTGACGAAGTCATAGCCTTCAAAGACCTTGTAGGCTCGCTCCCTCCCCCTCCGACCCGACAAAGAACCTCCTAGTTTGTTAAGAAACTAGATCAGATTCTGGAAGTTTCAATCCCCAACACTTCAGCAAGATAAAAAGCCCTCTCCTTTCCATCACGAGCTTTGGTTGGACAGTTCATGGGCCTTTGGCCCTCACCTCGACAAATAGATATTTGGATTGAGCGGAACTGGCACCCCCTGGTTCAAGGACAGATGAATCACTTCTTCTGTGGTAAGGGCTTCTATATTTTCTAATTCGATCTTAAATCAGATAGGGATCTCATCTTTAGAAATGGACTATATTTCTTTGGTCCTATAGGCTTATACTTAAACAAATAGACCCCAGATTTTGATCCTGAAAATGGCATCCCCTCAGTTGTGCCAGTTTGGGTAAGGATCCCACATTTACCCTTCCATTGTTGGGGAGATGAAGTTTTGAAAAGCATAGGAGATTCCCTAGGGAAGTATATTGATAGGGAAGAGCCCAAATCCATCTTTTATTCCTGTGCACAAATATGTGTAGAAGTATATCTAGAAAAAGGGCTCCCAGAAGTAATCAAGCTAAAGCTAGATGAATGGATCCACATCCAAAAACTCGACTACGAACAATTGCCTTTCAAGTGCAAATATTGTCACGAATATGGCCATTTTGCAAAGAACTGTCCAATTATCAAACATCCCTCAGAAAATGACGCTCCCTCTCAGGAATATGGTTGGCAACAAGTTCGCAAAACAAACACCAGTCGTAAAAGGAATGGATCTCATGCAGGACCCTCAAGCTCCCAACCTCTGGCATAACCTTCAAGGCAAAATCCAGGTCCAAAAACCCCACTTAAAAAAGGCTCCTTTGTCGATCACCAACCCCCCTCCTAGCAGCAACCCCTTTGAACTCCTAGGTGAATCTTCCTCAAAACAGAAACCCCCCTTCAACACCATTCCCCTCCTCGTTCCCTGATCCACCCTTAATTAGCATCAATGATGACCCTAAAACAGAGGACCCCTCCACGGAAGACACAAATACATCAGTGCAACAAGAAACTTCAAGCTCAAATATGCATGTGCAATATCCATGGGAAAAAGAAAAAGGAGAAATCCCACCGAAAAAGCCAAGGAAATCAGAGTGGCGCACAAATAAGGAAGTCAGAGAAGATACAACAACTAAAGAAAAAGAATAAGGAAAACATAAAACTATAGAGCACACTATCCATATATCA
>ML833779.1:94243-104614 GCA_009831015.1 Picea engelmannii
CCCTCTGGAATCTTGCCTAACCACCTACCTCACTCTGTCATCGTACCCCACTATCACCTGTCACACCCCACATACCCGTTGGCCAATCAATGCCCTCCCTATGACCGTTATACACCCATTCATCACCCCGTGCCATAACAGATACCTCTATGCACCGTATAACCCTGTTTCTTCACCACTGCTACACTATTTTCAGATCCAGACACTATCGACACCGTGCCAAATCCAGTTTTCGAGCCAACTGCCACCAAGGTCCATTGTCGACAGACGCTATTAACCTGGGTAATTACAGTCATCCATCAATTAAACTTCAGAACTCTGTTAATCATGGCTCCCAAAGCTAAATCTCCTGAGACATCCGAAAATCCATTTCTTCCCCCTCCCGTCGACCTGGATCATATTCCCCTAGAAGATAAAGACTACAAAATTACAGAGCCGAAGTGTGAATTTGACTTCTTCGAATTACACTTCTGGCTAAAAGATATTTTCCTGGATCAAATTTATGAAATTGGACTTTGGGAGTCCAATTTTCCCATGTACAGGTTACCCCAGACCTTCCACTTCCCGAAATTTGCCCTAAAATGTCAAGCCCGTTATTTTCCCGACCAAAGGACCATCGTTTCCTCTTCTGGTGAAACCATGTTCATCATTACCCCCGAATCCATTAATTAGATGTTACAGATCCCAAGAATTGACCCTGCAATCCCTTTCTCTGTCGAATCCTTGAATGATCTTTATTAGAAACTCTCTTTCCCCCAAAGAGCACAGATTTTCGAAATCGTTCTACCAGAAGATGCTCAGTTTCCCAAGAAAAACCCTCCCTATCCATCTTCCATCTTCTCTGTCAGGGCAAAATAAATTATCTCTACCCTTTGATACCTGTTAGGATACTTTTCAGATGAATGGGTAGATGAACCTATCTTAGGTGTTCTGTCCATTTTCTCCACATAAGAAAAATCTACAGTCCAATTTGATTTTAGTTAGTTTTTGGTCGACAACATACATGATCAGTTTTTCAGATTTTCAATAGAGGGAATGTTTAGATATTCCTCAGTGCTTATGTACCTATTATTTTTCTTTTAGTCAAAAGAACAGAGACAAGAATCAATGAAGAAGTCTAGAGAATTCTTCACCTCTCTGATTTGGCCAAAACAAGAGATCGGTATATGTATCAGAACCACACTGAAATAAGCATATATGGATGTGAATTGCCACCATACAGACTACCAAAATATCTCCCTATTAGGATATTTGCATTGGAATATATCAGGCAGATGGTAAACCTTGATGACGTCCATTTTGTATCGGTCAATAAGAAACAACAATTGAGAATCAAGACCCAAATTGGTTATTTCATATGCAACAACAGAGCTACAGTAGAAGAGGTAGACACGCTCTTGAAACATATGAACTTCACTTGGAGTTTCACATGGAATTATGACCCATTTGGTGTCATCTCAGAGCTCAGGGTCAAACAAAAGAGCACTCCTTATGCTCATGTACACAAGTCAGAGGTAGAAAATTATATGAATCAGACAGATTGGCAAGAAAATACATTATTGGAAACAGAAGAACAACCTCCCCTTGTCACTGCTTCACATACCAACACACCTTAATTACAAATAGAAAAGAGAGTAAGGAAAGAGGTTTCCCCTTTATTCACAGAGGTGTCAGCTGAAGATTTTCAAGTCTACGGAAAGAGGGATAAAACTAGTCACACACCAGACCTGCTTAAAGAAGGAGAAATGCAATCCACCATAGTCATGGAGGGACCACATTCCTCAACCTTCTCAGGCAGCCAGTTCATAGTGTCCACATCTTCATCTAAAAAACAAACAGACACTACTATGTCAGTCAAATCCTCTCATGAAACAACATGGTCAAATATCTTTGACAAATACAAACAGATCAAGTAGATGAATGAACTCCTAAACAACAACACATATGCCCAATTCTGGAAGCAGACCTCCACTGCCCAGCATAAACTATTGTCAGCCTTTGATACAGAGAAAGTAAGAATGCAAATGGCATTCCTGTAAGCCCAAGTCCCTCATCCCAAGACAACTATTGATTACAATAAGACCTCTTTTGAGTTTGATGTAAAGGAGGTCCATCCAGTGGACCAAATGGACATGCACAGGCAAATAGGGGAGATTATATTCTCCACTCTAACAAACATCTCATTGACTACTTCAACATTGCAGGTGACTCTGAATAACATCCAATCCCAATTGAAGCTGGAGAAGATATCATCTTTGGCAAAGGAAAACAAGATCAAATCCCTAGAAGAGTTGGTTCTAAAGATTGGGTATCACCCATCGAATGTCAAGGCAGCTGAAGAATTGTTGAAGAAGAAAAATGTTGATATAGCATCCTTGAGAAAGCAACTAAAGCTTCTAGCCACTGAATATTCACAAGCAAAGGAGGTGGCTGAAATTGAAGGCCACAAAGAGGATCGACCAATAATAAAACAAACTATTCACAAGATTCTTGTGCCAAATTGTTGGTGATGTCTCTCTTTCTTTGTTGAATGTTTTCTTATTCTCTGTGATCATTTATGTATTTCATATTCTAATCATTGAAATGAAGTTAATAGAACATAATTTATCTTGTATACTATGTCTCTAATATTTTAACGGTCTATTTGTTTTTCATCTAAAATTGAGTAAGCGGATTCTTAGGTGCTCCTTTGTTTAGTGGACTCTCACACTTTTTCTGTCTCATTCACCTCATTTAATCTCAATAGATCTAACAGTTTTACTACCTTGCCCTGTGAAGAAAACCTCATAAAAAGTTGACTCTGATTCTCATCTTTAAGACGGACCCCATAGCCCAATGGAAATTTAATGCATTCTTTCAGCCAACTATTACAAACAAACAAACAAATTCGGACTATCACAACTAGCCTAATATTCAAAACTTAAACAAAGCTAAATCTTACAGAGACATCCCTCTCTGAAATTGGCAGGGCCAGATCCCAGTTTCAAAAGTGGTTTTGGTAGTTACTTCTGTCAATTTCTTCTACCCTTGACAACCTTTGGGAATTACAAAGTGGTAACATAGTGGCGACCATACTGGGGACTGAACAAATTTTCTAATTTTATGAATCGTCTTCCCTAGTTAAGAAAACTTTATTTCGGAACAATCAAAGATCTAAATTTCAAGAGATAAATGTTCAGAGGTTGCTAAAATCTGTAAATGATTAGTTAGGTTTCTAAAAGTTTAAAGTTCTAGCTTCGAAAAGTATTCATACCAAATCTCACCCTGATCCAGAACATGTAACAGTGGTAGATAATCCAGAAAAGTTAATTAGAAAAATAATCACAACAGAAAGTCAAGGGAGCAGTAGTCCTCTTCCAAGGGGCACTTCTCTTCCAGAGAAGTTTGTCACCATCCAGGACATCCAATTTGATCTACCTTTTGAGCATAGCCTTTTCAAAACCAAATTTGATAGCTTTGTTGTTGAAACAGTCCTAGATCAAGCCATCCTCCAACCTAGAACCCCAGAAAGACTCTCTCCTGGAATAGATTTTGATCAGAAAATCCTTAAAGATTTCGAGAAATTACAAGATCTAGCATCAGACCTTGACCAAGCTTTGCATAAAGCCTACATTCAATAGTTTGTTGAGATTTCTTCCCTTTCTATCTCTTTATCTTATGTTAATCCTCAAATAAATCATTCTATATCTATGAGCCCTACTTCTTCCACATCATCTATCACTTCTCCAATGGTCATACAACTTACAATCCAACCTACTATAGGAGTTCCTTCTAACCAATCTCCTCCACCAATCATGGCATAAAGATATGCTCCCCTTGTTTTTGTTGCTCCCTTACACAACATGCCCCGGGATCATCAAACTAGGATTCCTCAGTTTGATGGCACTGGAAGCCTGAATGGACAACAACATGTGGACAAAATGACTGACTTCTCCTATTTACAGGAAGTAGATGAGGCAGATGTCCAAATGAGACTCTTTGCACAAAGTTTAATTGGTGATGTTAAGAAATGGTTCAAAGCCTTACCAGCTGCTAGCATTGTTGATATTGTTTCATTTCACCAATCTTTTCTCAATAGATGGGAAATAAAGAAAAACCCACTCCAAATTTTATCTGAATATAAAAGTATCAGAAGAAACCAAGGGGAAAGTGTACATGACTATTGCACTCATTTGAACAATATCTATAATGCAATTCCTACTAACATTAAACCTCCTCAAGTCTTAGCTTTGATTAAGTTCCTTGATGGTTTTGATGCTGACATGTCCTACCAATTGAGAGAAAGAAACCCTGCAACTATGGAAGATATAAAAAAATGTGTTGTGAGTGTTGAAGCAAACATGTTGGCTAGGAGATCTAGGAAAAGAACAAAAAGGAGATTAACAATCAAGGAAGAACCATCCACTTCCATTGTAGATGCAAAATAGATTCCTTAGTCAGAACTATGGAAAGAATGATAGAAAGATTACAAATCACTGACAGGAACCCACCTAGAGAGAATCAACCTACTCCTGAAATCCGAAATCCCAATTTCAAGAGAAATCCTCCCCAGATCAGACAAAGAGAACCTATAGAATAGAGAGGTCATGATCAATAGATTAGTCTACCTTTTCATGAAAACTATGTTGATGAGGGGGGAGAAACTATCAAGGGACTAGATGGCATTCACATAAATCTTATGGGAATAAATGACAATGATTCCATCTTTCTTACCCAAGAAGAACATGATTTTTTCCTCCTTTCACAGACTGAAGTAGATGAGGAAGAATCAGAACAACAATCTTTTGAAAACACAATAATGGAAGTTCATAGGAAATACAACTTGAGAAGTAAAAAGTCTAATGATAATCCAACCAAGAAAGCTTCTGAAATTAAGGAAACCTCAGATACTCTTGCCAAGAAAATTCCTGAAAAGAAAAACTGAAAGGTCCCTACAAAAAGAACACCTAACTCTGTACCAAAATCAACTCAAACTGATGTTGCCTCCACCAGTCATCCCAATCCTACTACACAGAAGAATGTGGCTGAGAAATCAGATTTTCAGAGTCAAAACATAACTCCTACCGCATTCAGTCTGGAAAGTGAATTGGCTAAACTCAAAATACATATTCCTCTGTCAGAATTGATGAACAAGAATGCTTACAAATCACAAGTGAGCAAAGCTTTGAACATGGAACCAGGAGTAGGTACAAACACAGTGAACATTGTTGATGATCAACCAGAGTTGTTGTTTGGGCCTGAAGTTGAGGGAAAAGTTGAAGGTGGTTATGTTCCTCCTTTTTACATTAGTTTAAATATTCAAGATAAGACATTACACAATGCCATGCTAGGTTCTGGTGCTTCTCATAACCTTATGCCTAAGGTTGTGATGGAGAAATTAGGGCTTGATATCACCAACCCTTACAAGGATTTATAATCCTTTGATTCAAGCAAAGTTAAATGCAGAGATCTTATCAAAGACTTATGTATTACCTTGGCACAAATCCCAGCCAAAATCATGGTAGTGGACATTGTTGTTGTAGATATACCTCCAAAGTATGGCATGTTGTTGTCTTGATCATGGGGAGCCAAATTACAGGGTACCTTACAGCTAGATATGTTCTATGCCACCATCCCATTATTTGGTCAGCAAAGAAGATTGTACAGGGAGACACTGATGAAATATATGGTTAGTAGTTAAGAGAAACCACATAACTACCCCTTATACTCTGTTCATTTTTATCTTGACTCTTTTATTTTGTATAATGATGGAGACATGGAAAGTCAAATTGCACAATTGGAAGATGATGTGTATAACTTGGAGGAAAGCAAAGCAACCCCTAAAGAAGATAAAACAGTGACAATACAAATCGATGAACCAGTGGAACCTCTCTGTAGTTTAGACTTTGATGGTGTTGTCAGTAAAGAAGGATCTGGAGCTAGAGTGTGGGTGTTCAATTCAAAAGCAAGATATTCAGAAATCCATTCTTACAAATTAAATTTTCAGTGTACCAACAACATAGCTGAGTATGAAACATTAATGTTAGGACTAAAATTGTTAAAAAAACTTGGTGCCAAAAGAATTTCAGTAAGACGTGATTTTGAACTCATCATAAATTAGATCAAAGGTGAGTACTCTGCCAAACACCCGAGACTAATGGCTTATATAAATGTTGTTCTTGACTTTTTGCAATGCTTTACTGAATATGACTTGCAGGTGATTCCCAGAGGCCAAAACATACTTGCTAATGGACTGGCTACTTCAGCAACCACTTGTAAAATACAATTTCATCCTAATCGGCAGTACACAGTTGAGGTGAAATGCAAACCTACTGTCCCGGACAATATCAGGTATTGACAAGTTTTTAGTAATGATGAACAGATTGATGATTTTCTGCAATCCAAATGAGAATTTGAATGTGAAAAATTGATGTAGATAGTGATAATGAAAGTGTAAATAAAATAGATTTAGAACAAATGAATGAAAAAGAAGAAAATTCATATTTTTTGCAATTAAAGGATAACATTCTGCCTAGAGGGTTAGTCCCATTGGAAGAACTGTTTGATTTCAATGATGTGGCTAAAAAATCAAAAATTGAACCTACTGGAAAAGATATTGAGGATTGTAACATAGGAACTGATAAGGAACCAAAAATGATTAAACTATCCAAATCTTTACCTCCTTCCCAAAAACAGAAATATATAGAATTGTTCAAGGAATTTGTAAATGTTTTTGCATGGAGCTATGAAGATCTAAAATCTTATGACACTAGCATTCTACAACATAAAAGTCCCATAAAATAAGATCGTAATCCTTTCAGACTAAAACTTAGAAGAATTAACCCAAAGTTGATGCCTCTAATTGAAAAGGAAATAAAGAAAATGTATGATGCTAAAATCATTGTCCCATTAAGGTTTTATAAATGGGTGTCCAATTTAGTTCCTACCAGAAAGAAAAGTGGAGAGATCAGACTGTGTATTGATTTTAGAAACCTCGATAAAGTCTCACTTAAAGACAACTACCCCTTGCCCAAAATGGATCATATTTTGTAGAAGCTGGTTGAATCTAGTAGAATTTCATTGTTAGATGGTTTTTCTAGCTATAACCAAGTGTTAGTACACCTTGACGACCAAGAGAAAACAATGTTCACTACACCTTGGGGCACTTTCATGTATGTGAAAATGCCTTTTGGTTTAATGAATGCTAGGGCCACATTTCAGAGAGAAATGGACATTGATTTTGTGGATGAACTTGGAAGATTCATTTTCATATACCTAAATGGCATAACTATTTTTTCAAAAACATATGAAGAACACTTACTCCACCTTAGAAAAGTTTTTGAAAAATGCAGGAAATTTGGAATCTCACTAAATCCCAAGAAAAAATTGTTTTGTCTAGAGGAAGGTAAACTGTTAGGACACATCATATCCAAAGATGGGATCAAAATAGATCCTAGCAGGATCGAAACAATTCAAAAAATAGACCATCCCTAAAACATAAAAGAATTCCAGTCTTTCATAGGCAAAATAAACTTTCTAAGAAGATGTATTCCTAACTTGGCAGAACTTCTGAGAAACACAACCAACATGTTGAAAAAAGATAAAAATAAATAAAATGGACCATAGAAGCAAAACACTCCTTTAATCAAGTGAAATAGGCTTTGACACAAGCCCCTGTACTTACCAGTCCTAATTTCACCAAAGATTTCCTCCTATTCTCTTTTGCCTCTCAGCATACCATTGCAACAATTCTTTTGCAGAAGAACAATGAAGGCCATGAACAACCTATTGTTTTCTTCAATAAATCCTTAAGAGATGATGCATTGAATTATAACATCATGGAAAAGCAAGTTTTTGCTTTGGTGAAAGCAATTAAAGATTTCAGAGTATATATTCTCCACTCGCATATTATTGCTTATGTTCCTAATGTTGTGGTGAAAGATATTCCGACCCAGGACAATCCAGATGGCATAAGAGGTAAATGGATTGTTGTGATCCTTGAGTATGATATTGAGATCAAACCAACCAATCTTATCAAGGGTCAAGGATTAGCCAAGCTGATGGTTGAGTCCAACTTTCATGATTTAGATATTAATTTTGTAGTTGCAGTTGATGGACAAGAAGAGTAGGCGACTCCACAAGTTAAAGAGGTTTTATCAAACTCTCCCTGGTATGAAGACCTTATTTTCATTTTACATCATCTACAAGCTCCTCCTGGTTTGACTAAAACTAAAGCTAGATTTTTGAAACTTAAAGCGATGAAGTATTGCATTTTAAATGGCAATTTGTATTGGAAAGATGTTGGAGGTATTCTACTAAATTGTTTGTTGAAAGATGAAGTTGATAAATCTTTGCAGGAATTCCATGAAGGAGACTGTGGTGGACATTTGAATTGGAAGACCACTGCCAATAAAATTCTTAGAGTTGGTTTTTACTGGCCAACTTTGTTTGCAGATGTCCACAAGAAAGTGACCTCTTGTCATAAATGCCAGATCTTTGAAGGCAAAAGGAAACTTTTTCCTTTACCCTTGAAGCCAATTTAAGTTGAAGCTCCATTTTAACAATGGGGTTTGGATTTCATTGGAGAGATTCACCCACCTTCATTAGTCCAGCACAAGTGGATTCTCACGGCCACTGATTATTTCACCAAGTGGATTGAAGTTGTACCCACCAGGCAAGCCACTGATGCTATGATCATAAAGTTTTTGGAAACTAACATTCTTTCTAGATTTGGATGCCCCGAGAAAATTATCACTAACAATGCAACAACATTCAAATAAAAAAAGATGATAGAGTTTTGCAGAAAGTATCATATCACCTTAGGACACTCTACAACCTATTACCCTCAAGGCAATGGATTAGCAGAGTCTTCAAATAAGAGTTTGGTCAACGTCATCAAGAATATGTTGCAGGATAACAAAAAATCATGGCACAATAAGTTGGTACATGCACTATGGGAAGACATACTCACTACAAAGAGGTCAATTGGTATGTCTCCATAACAATTCGTCTATGGAATGGATGTTGTCTTTCCTACTTCTTTAAGTGTTCGTGTCATGAAGTTATTGCAAGAAGTACATGTAGAACCAAACGACATCCAAAGAAGAATCAATCAAACTATATAGTTGCAACAATCCAGAGAAGAAGTCTACAACCAAACTCGGGTGATTCAAGAGAATATCAAAAAAATCTATGACAAAAGAACCAAGGATGATGACTTCCGGTTAGGAGATAAAGTATTGAAATGGGACTCAAGGAATGAAGAAAATGGAAAACATGGAAAATTTGACAATTTATGGAAAGGCCCTTTCATAATACATGCCTACAGAGGAAGCAATGCATTTTTTATCAAGGATATGGATGGAGTAGATCTGCCAGGAGGACCTGTCAATGGTAGAATGCTCAAGCACTATGTTTCAAAAGAATGAATATTTTTCTCACTCATTTCATTGTAAACACCATTTTACTTTTTATGTCAGGTGTGGGTGATTTTTTATCAGTGGTTGAAGCCCGGAGAGAAGGTCCTAATCCCCTTATCAAGATCACCAGAATTACATTTATAATAAAGCAAATCAGAATGCAGAAAGGTATTGGAGAAGAAGATTCAAAGCAACATGTAGTTGGTTCTTGGCACCTCACAAGGAGAGCACCATCCCCAAGTGGAGCCACTGTTATAAACCTATATTTCATAGTATCATCTGGTGATTAGAATTTCTTCCTCTAGTCATATTTTATTGTAAATAATGTTTTATTCTGCAAATGATTTACAAAAACAAAAGAAAAAGAATAAACAAAAGAAGAGGAAAATAAAAGAAAAATATAAAAATAGAGAAAATGAAAAGAGGGTATAAAAATAAAAAGAAAATATAAAACCCCATGAAAAAAATAAATTTGATTTGATTCATATTGTATAATCATGATCAAACCTTTTAAATTTATGTTGATAGGTTAGTGAATAAATTTGGTCAAACAGTTTAATCTTGGCCAAATTAGTTAGGTTAGAATAATAATTAATCCAACATTTTAAGCTGAATTAATGTGGTTGTTGATTAGGTTAGGAGTTAAGTTAGAAATGTTTATTTCAATCAAAATTGCAAAGGGATTGTTAAAATACCCTTTATTTTGAGTTAGTTTGATGTTTTTTCCTTAGGAAATAATACCTTGGTGAAAAAATAAGAAAGGGTAAGCTTAGCGCTACCCATCGCATGATTTTATCCTAAGTTCTATTGTGGATATGACTATTTGTCGTGTTGCGACTAAAAGGCGAACAACTTCGACCATCAGTGCATTTCGAACCCCCCCAACCTTTATGCCTTTAACGGTGGGTGGGGGGAGGGGCGGGGGGGCGGAAAAGCGGTTTCCCCTGCGCAGTCCCCGCATAATGTGTCACCC
>ML833779.1:114015-127243 GCA_009831015.1 Picea engelmannii
CAGAAGTTTGGATGCTTGGCTTAAAGAAGTACTTCATAGTCCATGACTACGTTGAAAACTTGAAGGCTCAAATAACCATTTTCAACTTGAATGGAAAGGCCTCTATCTGGTGGGAGGAACTTGTAAATGTGAAGGGAATCCATGAGAAGGAGAAATCATGGAGACAATTTGAGAAACACTTTAAGAAGAATTATCTGTCTGAAAGGTACTATGATGAAAATACTAAGGAGTTCTATGAACTCAAGCTGGGAAAACTCACCATAGAAGAATATATCAACAAATTCCTAGATTTAATGAGGTATGTACCTTATATAGAAGATGAAAAGGTGAAAATGAAACGATTCATTAGCAAGTTGCCTAAATCCTTTTGAGACAAAATTGAGTTTAATGAACCTAAGACTTTAGAAGACATTATTCGGAAGGCAAGGTACTGCTATGAGAAATTCAAACACAAGGAAGAACCCCATAAAGATCGGAAGAAGAAAGGTAAAATGGGATTCGAGAAGAAGGGGCTTAAATCCTTAAAGTTTAATAATCATGGAAAAAGCTCTAAGATGAGCCTTCTCACCAAGAGTGTGTATTGGAAAAAAATTCCATCTCAGAATGGAAACAAGCCCTTTGGATTAGCCCTAGGAAAGACTCATAATACAAAAAATGAAACATCGAAGTGTTGGGGATGCAGAGAAGAAAATTTGTTGAGGGACTGCCCACATAGGAAACATGACAATATGAGGGTCTACAACATACAGGAAGCTATCACAGTCAATGATGTGGCTAGCAGCATGCCACAAACTTATGCATCCATGGATAATAGACAAGCTGACCACCAAGATTTAGTGGTGGAGATGGAAGGTATGGTTGTCAACCATCTTATTTCCATTTTAATTAACCCTGATTCTAATTTTAGTTATGTTGCCCCTCAAACTGTTGAGAAATGTAAATTGCAACAAGTAAAACGTGCTAAATCATGGTTGGTACAACTAACCACTGGAACAAAAAAAAAGTAACAGAGGTCATACTAGCATGCCAATTCATTATGAATGGGCTGCCCACCCAAGAAACCATGAACATATAACTTCAAGATATTATGGCATGTTGATTGGCATGGATTGGTTGGATTCCCATAAATCCAAGTTGGACTATTATAACAAAACATTGAAATGTGAAGATGATAAAGGGAAGAAAAGGATCCTACAAGGAATCCAAAAGTCTATCTTAGTAAGACAAATATCAACCCTTTAAGTGAAGAAGTAATGCAGAAAAGGATGTCCCTTGTATGCAATACATGTACTGAACTCAGTTGTGGATAGTTTATCGAGTCCAAAGGATCATAATTTATTAACAGAATATAAAGACGTGTTTCCTAAAGAGGTATCAGGTTTGCCTCCAAAAAGAGACAATGATTTCTCAATTGAACTTATGCATGGAGCAGTGCCAGTGTTTAGAGCACCCTATAGGATGAGTACCCCAAAGATAGTTGAGCTCAAATTACAGTCGAAAGAGATGGTGGGAAAAGGTTAAAATCGGCCTAGTGTGCCCCCTTGGGGAGCCCCAACTTTGTTTGTGAAGAAGAAGGACGACACACTCGGATTGTGCATAGATTATAGACAACTCAACAAAATGAAAATTAAGAATAAGTATCCCTTACCAAGAATTGATGACTTATTTGACTAGTTAAGGGGTGCTACAATTTTCTCCAAAATTGACCTAAGGTCTGGATACCATCAAATCTGGATTAAGGATGAAGACATCCACAAAAAAACCTTTAGGAAAAAGTATGGGCACTATGAATTTGTGGTGGTACCATTTGGGCTTACCAATGCACCAACCACCTTCATGTACTTGATATATAATGTGCTCAGCAAGTTCTTGGACATCTTTGTGTTGGTTTTCATTGATGATATCCTAATCTACTATAAGAGCAAGGAAGAGCATGAAGAGCACCTCAAGTTAGTGCTCCAAGTGTTGAGAGAGCACAAGGTCTATGCAAATTTTAGTAAGTGTGGCATTTTCTAAAAACAAGCCCATTACTTAGGACATGTCATCTTTGAAGAAGGGTGGTAGTTGATCCTCACAAGATCAAAGCCATCATGGATTGGCCTACACCAAAAGATGTAGCTGATGTCAAATCATTTATGGGATTAGTAGGGTACTATAGGAGATTCATAAAGGGGTTTTCTAGGATTGATTATCTAATCACCTCCCTTCAGAAAAATGGAGTTAAATTTGTTAGGACAACAAAGTGTGAGGAGAGTTTTGAGTAGCTGAAACACCTTTTAACCAATGCACTTGTGTTGAAAATTGCAAACCCAAACAAGGACTTCATTGTGTGTACATATGTCTGCAAGGAAGGACTCAGAGGAGTCCTCATGCAAGAAGGGCATGTGATTTGTTATGAATCTAGAAAATTGAGTGAGCATGAAATAAATTATGTGACCCATGAATTGGAATTCGTTGTTATAGTGCATGCCTTGAAAATGTGTAGGCATTACTGCCTAGGCAGAAAAATTGTACTTTTGACAGACCATTGTGGGTTGAGATATTTGTTTGACCAACCCAAACTCATTGCTAGGCAATCTAGGTGGATGGTTCTCCTTAATGAATTTGATTTTGAAATCAAACACATTAAGGGAAAATAAAATAGGGAGGTTGATGCCCTCAGTAAAAACACGCAAGTGATTCACTTGGTAGTTATAAGCACCTGTGAATCTGACATCAATGAAAGGGTTAAAAGTGCACAAGAAACAAATGAGTTTTCCATAACTGTAGAGGTATACCTAGAGCAGGAACCCACATGGATGAAGTATGAAGGTTATCAGTCGTCAAATGATGGTCTGCTAACTTACAAAGGCACATTGTATATCCCAAATTGTGACGACTTGTAGAGGTTCACCATGGATGAACTACATAAAAAACCATATATTGGCCATCCTAGTTATCCAAAAATGATTACAGCCACTAAGAAATTGTTCTATTGGACATGAATGAAAAAGAACATAGTTGGTTATTTAGCTAAATGTTTGGAATGTCAATGGGTTAAGGTGGAGCACAAACACCCAGCAAGGTTGTTGCAACCCTTGCCAATTCCATAATGGAAATGGGAAACCATCTCCATGGATTTTATCATAGGATTGCCTAAATCAACCAAACAAAATGATGACATTATGGTAGTTGTGGATAAGATAAGCAGGGATACACACTTTATCCCTATAAAATCAACTTACAAGGCAATAGATATTGCCAATATATTCATGAAGGAAATATTTAGGATGCATGGTATACGAAAGGAAATTATAACAGATAGAGATGCTAAATTTACTTCAAATTTTTGGAAATCTCTATTTTTCAACTTTGGAACTAAATTATTATTTAGTATAGCCTACCACCCTCAAACTAATGGACAAACAGAGATAGTAAACTAGGTATTGGAGGACATGTTAAGGATGCATGTGATCCATCGTCCCAAGAAATGGGAAGAATATCTACCCTTGGTAGATTTTGCATACAACAATGGCTATCAAAAGTCATTGAAAATGAGTCCTTTTGAGGCTCTTTATGACAAGCAATGCAACATTCCAATAGTTGGAAAAACCCAGTGGAAAAAATTACACTCGGGCCAGACATGCTAAAAGAAATGGAACAAGAAGTAATTCAAATAAAACAAAATTTGAAATATGGCCCAGGATAGACATAAAAGCTATGCAGACAGAAATAGGACTCCTAGGGAGTTCAAAGTGGAAGATCATGTGTACCTCCGAATTAGGCCAAGAAGAAGTTCCTTGAAAATGGAAACTTGTGCCAGGTTGGCAACTCGATTTTGTGGATCTTTTGAAATTTTGGACAGAGTGGGACCTCTAGCATATATATTAGCTTTACCTCCCACAGTGAAAGCACATAATGTTTTCCATTTCTCATTACTAAAGATATATGTACATTATTCTAATCATATGATTGACTGGTTTGTGATCCAGGTGGAACCAGAGGGAGAATTCCTGCTAGAACCACAATGTATACTTGATAGGAAAGATATCCCACTCAGGAACAAAACCATTGCACGGATCAAGGTGCAATAGAAACATTTTGGTCCAGATGAAGCTACATGGGAAATGAAGGATGCCATGAAACAAGCATACACATTTTTGTTTACTGATGTGCCTAGAAATAACAACGATAGGTAGAACACTGAGTATGGTGTTCCTTTAAGGGGAAGGGGATTGTAATATCGTTGTTTCCCCCGGCTTGTAAATATAATTGCTATTATTGCCAAAACTATGGATAGGCTTATTATGTGTGAATTTTGAAAGATAATGAACCATGTCTAAAGAATGTGATGTAAGCTTATTTATGTTGATAATATAAAAAGGAAAATTTCTGAATAATTGTTGAAGGTGTGGCCTATATCGAGATGATGTAATGAGAGGGAATGGTAAGGGGAACCATCACTAGTCAAGATGACCCCTGCTAGGAAGTACTATGATGAATTTGAAATGCTTAGACCTAGAACTATCCTCTGTCCTAAAGAATTTATTTACCAGATAGCTTGGTAGTTGGGGAGTCTTCCTCAAGAATCAATGAGAGGATGGGTAGAGTACCCATCTAGAAGTTTCTTGATTTGAGCACGAAATCTTGCTGAGGAAGGCAAGAAAAGAGAAAAAAAAATCATGGGCAAGAGGAGGAGAAAGATAGACAGGAAACATGAGGAGGCACACAAATGGGTCTAGAGACCAAATCTGAAGAAGAGGAACATGTGACTTTCCTCTAGTTCCAATCAGAACAAAGAATAAGTGAAAAGGGCATTTTTCTAGGTTTATGAATTGCAAGTAGTGCCTCCAAATCAAGCTAATAAATGGGGCCACAAAGAATTTTAGTGATTGATTGAGCAATCACAACAGACACCCTTGCTTGGTGGATTGAAGACTGGATTGCAAGGTTCCTGTGGGAGAAGGAGAGTGACCTTCATCCCTTACTATGGTTGAGAATAAGATATTTCCTCTCATGGCATGATATTGATCTGGCTAGGGGCTGGCCAACTGTGACAACAACAAGTGCAGTTATGCCTACGGTTGGGTGGAAGGTGGCACACCCTTCAACAGTTTCCAACACTCACTAGTCTTTAGATAAGTATGTTATGTTACCTTTTGCTAAAGGAATAGCTGGAGAAAATCTTTGTGTGTTTAGCAGATGTTTGTAGTTGAATTTGCTTTGTGATAACTGCTCCTATGGACCGTTTCTTTTTGTTTAAAAGGGTTGGTGTTAGTGTTTGTATGTGATTATAAATAACAACACTGGGTTAACTAGGAATTTATAATATACATGTATGAGCATATTTACAGTCTATTCTATGGATTAATAGTGAAGATCGAACAGTTTAAGTCTTCATAGAACATCTTAAAAATCAGAAGATTTTGGTTTTCTATATTATGAATGTTGATCCCTAAATTACTTAAGCCATGGGTTAGAGATAGGATATGCCTAGACCCACAGCTACAAAGTAGTCGATCTATGTTGGGATTTCTTGGTTGTTTGATATATATATATAACTCAGGGTAGCTTTTGCGCCTAGACTTCCCTGCATACCTTTAATTCTTTATAAATCTAAGTATGTTGAACATACTGATACTATAGAGGGTATAGATGGTTCTTGAGAACAAATATTGTAGTTTGGGGATCGTCCTCAAAACAAGGTCTTTTATACTCAGGACCAAGTCATTAATAGGAGGAATCTAAACCGAAAATTGTTTTTTAACCGCTCAAACTCGACAATACTAAAAAACTGTTGGATCTGCATAAGGGTCGAGTGACGATCGTTAGATATTATCAGGTCCTGGAGTACCAGAAGGTCTTCCTCGAATGACCTCGCCCAAAGACTCGATACATGACACCCGATAGGGCCTCCATATAATATATATGTATATATTATATATATTAGGTATCGACATTAGGAATGGAAGGAACATGCATAAGGATGAGAAGATTTTACCTGGGCCGACATAACATATACATATATATGTGTTTACATAGGGTCCCATTGGGCTATCGGAACATCGGGTTTTCGGGGTGTTGGGTGACCCTTTATGTAGCAACATGTAACATCCCCGATGTGCTGACATCGAAGGAGCGGGGTTCCAACCCCAAGTTCCAGACCTTTGACATATACAAGTGTGAGAGGGAGAGAGGTAGTAAAGAAATATGTTCGCGGGATGCCAAAGTAGCAGTCAACCTCTCAAAGGAAGACACATGGTGACATTTGATTTACCAACGAGTCTAGCATGGGCCCTGATGGACCCAATTCTCTACTTTAGTTCCCTAAGCTCTTGACTGTTAGATCCACAGGCCTAGGGATCTCATCCGTTAATTTTAATGTGGGCTTATAACAGGAGGTTAGGAATCAGGGGGGTGAGTGGTAATGGAACCAATAATCAGGGGGCCAATGCCTCAGTATCCTGATAGGGCATGGTTCCTGGGGACAGGTTCCACCCTCTCTCGAATTATGTGCAGAGAGAGTGACGTCAGGAAGATGTTAGATGACATCACTCAACCACTAAGAGGTGGAAAAGTGTCATCAATTGATTGGACGAATCAAAGTGCTAGGTGGTGATGTGTATTCCACGTCAGACCACATGGATGGTCCATGTGTCAAGCGACCATTGTGCCACGTGTCATAATGAATTGGCATTTTGTGAGGATGGTCTATGACGCCACATGGGTGCCACATGTCACAAGGTGGTGGTGCCATGTGTAATGCTAATTTGGAATATTCAATAGAGACTCGTGGGAAATTTTGTGCAATGTGTCATGTCATTTGGTAGGTCCATGGTGGAAATTATGTATGAAGTGACTTGTACGTTGCCATTGAGGTGGCAGGCATTTGCAAGACCATGTGTCTTGGGAGCCCACATGGACCCCAGACCGAGAGCTTGGCGTTGGTATATGTATTGGTTACCCGGAGGGGCCGATGTCTTGATACCCCGGTGGGTCTATATTCATGGCAGGTCGATACCCTGATATTTCAGCTACCAAAGGTTCACCAAATGGAGTGGTCAAGTGCAAAGTAGTCAGGGGGTAATAAGTCGAAGTCTCGATGTTCCAAATGGAAACACCACACCAACGCCTACGCTAGTTGCCACATCAATAACAAATGGTGATGTGTTTTGTGTTGTTAGGCCCACATGGAGTAGTAGGTGACGTGGATTCCATGTGGTAGTAAGGAGACCTTTGGCTAATAAGGGCCCTCAAAAAGAGGTTTAGAGATGATTTAGGAGAAGTGAATTTTTTATACCCCATTCCCTTATGAGGTACCTCGGGGGTTGAGTGTCTTACAATTATGATCTAAAGGAACCAAAAAACCTTGTAGTTGGACCTAATCAAGCGAGTTTGGAAGAACTTGCATCTTTAAATGGTTGTTCTTTTGATGATAAAATAAACTTGAACAAATGGAAAAGAAATGAAAGTATTATCACCAATACATCACTAAATGTAATTGTACAAGTATTACCATTATAGATCGATTGACAAAATCCCTTGTGTGGAAAATCACATTGATAGAATATTGAAGGTCTTGACAAGTCAATGTAGCAGGGAACACCAATGCTTAAAGGAGTCTACATTACATTGTAAGAATGAATGTTTTCCAAAGCATAGGTCGACCTTGTGAAAGCCAAAACAAAATTGAGATGTATAGCAAAAGGACAAGACTCTACACGGAAAAGCTAAGTGCACAATAGCACAAGCAAGATTTGACGATTCATTTTGGGTGGAAGTTGTCAAGACAACAACTTATTTCAACAATTGATTCCTTATGTTCGTTCTAACAAACATTGACCTAAAATAAACTTAGTTAACAAAAAATCCCTGCTCAAGGGAAACCAAAGCTATAGTCTTAAACAAAATTATTTTTCCCTGATACAAAATTTCCCCATCTTTGCCAGAGTATACCTTGTAGAAGATACCTAGTATGAATATGCATAAATAAAACATAAGAAAAATATCATGGAGGATAGACTAATATAGAGTCTTTACTCATTTCCTGGAGCTGGAGCGTTCAAGTTGAGTTTAACATGAGTCTAAGTGCTCTTGAATGCCAATTTCTACCGATGTAGCCATGAATTGTTGAGGTCTCTCTTGTAGTTCGTCACACTGTTGTTGGAGTGTTGATATTTCATCTTGCATTTGCTTGATAGATTGACTTCGAGAGATCGATTCCTCTAATACAATGAGTAGGTGTGTTGATAGGCCATTATATTGAATTTGCAGAGATATATCGAAGTTCCGTAGGTTGGCCATTCATGCTTCCAATTGGTCCAAACGACTATTCCAACGACCTCTATTCCTGGCTCCCATTACCAAATTCCTAAATCTTCTTGAAGAGAGAACAAACAAAGCAGTGGAGCTAAGTTGGATTCTAAAACCCAGACGCAAAGTCTAGGAGGAGAATGAACCATGGTTGGAAATAAGATAATTCCACACATGGGCAAAGTCACCTTTGGGCTATCGCCACCTCCTAAAATTAAAACTCCACACATAGCCGGAGGGATTGACATCCCCTTCCCACCTTTGGAAATCATTGCAAGTCTCTTCAGCCAGACATAGGACATCCTAAGGCTTCTTGAATTGCAAAGAGGAGAATAAATTAGGCCTCCAAATTTTAATGCTCCACACGTAGCATGAGGGATAAACATCCCTTTCCCACCTTCAAAAATTATTTCAAAACCCTTTGGTTAGACACAAGACACCCTAGAGCTTTACCAGATTGAGAAGGGGAGAGTGACTAAGATCAGGGATAGGACGTATCCCATTTGAGGAGTTTAAATGAGATTTTTGGATTTGCATGATGTCCACGCACCTAGGGGGAGGGACAACAACATGACGTCTCTTGACAAGGTAGAGAGATGGGATGTAGAGGGACATGTAGCAGGGGGGAGATCCCGCCTGAAAACATACTTTTTCCCACCAATATGTGATGCTTAGGTTCTAAACCAAGCGTGGGGGGAAAGACCAAGACCCACCTCATTCCATGCTATTAGAGAGAAGCATGTAATTCATGGAAATATTCCAGAGGATATTGACCTATTTATTGAGAGAACTCCCTCTTGCAGTCCAATAGCCTCTTTGGCCTAATTGTCAGCCTCTTTATTATTTGATCTCAAAACATGGAAGAATTCAATTGTTTGGAAGGACTACTTTTCTTTTTGAATTCGACGCAGGATGGCACTTAGATGTTTGTTCGTCAGCAGAGAATTTTTCCTAGCATGCTTGATGATCAATTTAGAATCACCTAAGACTATGAGAATGAAAATACTATAGGCTCTAGCCAAGAGAAAACCCTGAAAAAGAGAATATGATTTTCTTTGATTACTTATAGAGTGACCAATATTCCACATAAAAGAGAATACCAATTAACCTTTTGGGCTATGCAACACCTCTCCTGCACCTACCAGCCCGGGGTTTCCATTTCAAGCACCATTAAAACTAAGAGTATGGTTGTTTCTTGTTGTTTTCCAGGTGAAGAACTTAGAACAAGAGAGCTAAAGTTACCATTTGAGTTTAAGTGGGGAGAAGGCCCTACTGAAGATGGAAGGGAAAATGGACTCGACCAATTGTTTTCACTCGTATCCAAAAATTGTGTTGTATCAAGAGTTTTCTTCTAGTGAATCATATGTTCTGAGTGCACATTGATTATCATGTTAGCCACCGAGGAGGGCATGTCTTTCTGTTCAATGAAGATAACTCTATTTTGAGTAAGTCGGATTTTCCAACAAATAAATTTGGGTAGGGCCGGCCATACTCTTGTAAAGGCATAATTTCGATGGAATGAACCCCTATACAAGTAATGTCATTTGCTGAAGAGCTTCCCTGAAGAGGGAGGCCACTTTACTTTGATGTACAAATCTTGAAGAACGAGGTTCCATATAGAACGAGATAATGGACATTCCAAAAATAGATGCAAAATTTTCTCATAGGAGTTATTACAGAGGGAACACCTAAAGGGCCCAAGGAAGCCCCTTTTGATGCGATTATCCCCTATCATAATCTTTCCATGTGCTAAATCCCAATGAAATATATTGATTTTTGGTAGACCATTGTGATTTTGGATGTGGTTCCAACTAGCTGAAGGGGGGGGAGGGAAACTTGAGCAAGCAAGAGATCATAGCCTTTCTTAACTAAATAGTCTTTCAAGCCCAACCTTTTGAGTCCTTAGAGGAAAGGAGGAAGGGGGCACAACCTTTGAGCCAAGAAATGAGAATATGAGAGAGAGCCTGGAGTTGAGGGGAATATGACTGAGGTCCCAACCTATCCATTTACCTAAAGTCTATTCCATGAAGATATGTTAAACAACATCATTTTCCCTTTAATTTGAATCTAGGAGAGAAGAGGGAGGAGGATGGAGTCATTGCAAAGGGAAAGATACCCCATGATGTTGCTATATTGGAGGCGAATATTCTTACCATTTCTTCGAATCCAAGTGAGTTGCTTGTGAAAATATGTGAGAGAAACTTTTAAAAGACGTTAGATTTGAGAGACAACTTGAACCACTGGCTCCCCATCTAAGCAATGAAGTCTTTCACGTGAGAAATACTTGTGAACAATCACTTTTTTCCACCATTCGTTCTTTCCTATAACCAACCTCCAAAGGATTTTGGAGCCTAGAACGATATTGAAAAGAGAAGAATCTTTGATTCCCAATCCTTCACAAGATTTTGGAGCTTGGACAATGTTCCAGTTGACTAAATGAATCGTTTCGAGTTAGTTCACCCCCCTTGCTAGAGGAAGTATCCCAGTTCCTGAGCAATGGTTGATTTGATCTTCATGGGGTCTAGCAACCATGAGAATTGGAAAATAGGAAGGGTAGAAAGAACCGATTCGATGAGCACCACTCTCCCTATTGGTTTCAACCAAAAGGTGCCACAAAGAAGGAATTTAGCTTTGATATTGTACATGATTTCATTCCAAGATGTTGAAGGTAGGGATTTTCGACATATGGGAATCCCCAAGTACTTGTAGGTTTTCCAATTTTCATCAAAGGGAAAATTCAACAGATTGACAATAGCCATTAAAGTTCGAGGATTGTCGTTCCAAACATATATTTGATTTTTCCTAGTGTTTGTGAGTCCCCCGAGCGTTGATGTGTACTCATCAATTACCTTTTTAAACCGACTGACTATTATAATAGAGGCCCCTCCTAGGAGAATAGCATCATCAACGAATTGAGAGTTGTTTATTTTCTTAACTCTGGAAGATATTTTGATACCTGGGATGGATTTTTGCCTTCTTTATCTATCAAATCTTTTGGTCAGGGGTTTCGCCATTAGAATGTAGAGGATAGGGGATAAAGGAGAGCCCTTCCTCAAGCCACGAGTAATTTTGAAGAAAGGAGTAGATTTGAGATTGACTGAGGTGGCCATCCAAGGGCGATGAATGAAAGCGGCAACCTAAGAAAGAAAAAATCCATTGAATCCAAATCTAGTGAGAATTATCATAAAGAAGTTGTGTCTGACTCTATCAAACACATTGGCCATGTCAATTTTAATGGCCATACCTTGTTCCCCCCTGGTTTGGCTTGAGTGAATGGCTTCTTGAAACAAAAAAAGGTTGTCCACCATTTGTCTTTTTTCAACAAAACCTACCTGGTTAGGAGAGATGAGAGAGGGTAGGAGGGGTTTGAGTCTATTGGCTATGATTTTAGAGATAGTTTAGTAGGAAACATTGCATAGGGAAATGGGGTGAAATATATCAAAGGAGGTGGGGTAAAGCTCATCAGGGATAAGGGCCACGAAGGTAGAGTTTATGTTTCCCCCAATTTTGGTTGATCTTTGAACATATTGCAACATTCTTAGGAGGTCTCTTTTAATTATGAACCAACATTTCTTATAGAAATTAGTAGAGAAACCATCCATTCCAGGAGCCTAATCTGGGTTCATTTGGCTAATCACTCCCCAAACTTTTTCCTTGGTGATAAGTTGGCAAAGGTTCATGTTTTCATCTGGGCCAATTAAAAGGGGGATGTCATTTAACATATTTTCAAAGAAGTCCAAGTTAATCTTATTGTCTTCCTTGTAAAAAATTTCAAAATTTCTGAAGGAAACTTCTTTGATTTGATTGAAATTAGAAACTTGTTCCCCATTTTCATTTGTAATTTCCGAGACTTGATTTCTCCATATCCTATCTTTAGCAGGGCAGTGGAAACATTTGGTGTTATGATCTCCTGCTTGTAACCATAAGCTTCTAGATTTAAGTATCCAATGTTCTTCTTTAGTTTTGAGGACATTCTGAAGGGATTGGAAGGTCTTTTTTTCCTCATCAAGGAGCTATATGGATATTTGAGTTGTTTCCATTTTTTCCTTTACCGTTTCCATTTTTTGTTTTAACTGTTTCTCTTCAAGCTCCAACTTGATTGGTTTGGATTTAACCTAGATCGTAAGGGCATATTTAATAAGGTTAAACTTTTTTTCTCAAATTTCGATGGGAGATCCAAGGAGATTTTGGTTCCACGTGGAAGAGATCACAACCAAGGAGGAGAGATCATGAAGCCAAATGGGATTAAAACAAAAGGGAATGGGCTCAAAATTTTTAAGATCATAGAGAAAAATGGAGATGGGATGATGGTCGAAGCCAACCCAGGGGATAATGGAGGAAGAGGGGATGGGGGACTCTTTAAAAAAGGAACCACTTTACAAGAATCGATCAAGTTTAGCAACAATGTGTCGAAGACCAAAACATTTATTAGACTAGGTGAATTTCCCTTTAGAGGGTATTGATGTCTGAGAGGTCCATGGTTGACATAAATTCTTCCATAATCTCTTTGTAGGGGTCACGAACCGGACTACAAGGAAAAGACCCTCTAGCGGAGGTTTTTGCGGACACCCCTATAAAAATATCCCAAAAATCCGTTTACAACAGATCATACTAGCAGAGGTGAGTGGACGAAGGTTTTAGCAGATGTTTTTATGCCAGTGATTTTATAAGTACATAACAGACCGGTGTGTTTTATACAATAGGTGCATCGGTGCCCTCAAAACTAGCGCACCGTCCCAGGTTTATTTCAAATAAAGAAAAATATTATCTAGTGTGCTACGAAAATAAGGACGCAAATAATGACGCACCGTAATAGCGTTCTTTAAAAAAACTCTAGTGCACAACGTCAAACTCGAAGCACCAGTGTGCTATTAGTAGAGCACATCGTTATATGGTTAAATAAAAAACATTTACGCACCAATGTAGGATTGTGTCA
>ML833780.1:10792-20963 GCA_009831015.1 Picea engelmannii
ATGCCAATGAAACAAAGAGGATTTGATTTGATCTTTGTGGTGGTAAACAAATTTTCAAAGATGGCACATTTTATACCATGTCAGAAAACCAGTGATGCAACTCATATTGCGAACCTATTTTTCAAAGAAGTCATCAGACTTCATAGCTTACCAATAAGTATAGCTTCAGATCGAGACACCAAGTTCGTAGGACATTTCTGGAGGACTTTATGGAAGAAGATGGGGACAAATTTTTCATTTAGCTCCTCTTATCATCCTCAGACAGATGGTCAAACAGAAGTTGTAAATAGGAGCTTGGGAGATTTACAGAGGATCCTAGTGACTGAACACCACATCCAGTGGGATCACATTCTGCCACAGGAGGAATTTTCTTATAATGATTCACACAACAAAATCACAGGGCAAAGTCCATTTCAGATTGTTTATGGAATGCATCCAAGAGGAGTTTTTGAATTGAAAGATTCGAAACAGAATGAAACTAGAAGTGCTAGTGCAGAGGATTTTGCATAGGCAATGAAAGAACTTCACAGCCAATTGAAAGAGCGATTTCATAATTCGAATCAAGAGTAAAATCACAGAGCAGATCAACACACGCGAGAACTTTAGTTTGAAGTTGGTGATCTGATTCTGGAAAATCTGAGGAAAGAAAGGTTCCCAAGGGAAACGTATAACAAACTGAAAATGAAGAAGATTGGACCATGCAATATCGTAAGAAAATTTGGAGAAAATGCATATGAGATTGAATTACCCGATGGGATTGAAATTTCACCGATATTCAACATCTCAGATTTGTACCCTTATAGAGCTGAAGAAGACAATGAACATAGATAAGTTCAGTGGACCAAACAAATGCTTGTAGCTGAAAAGCCACTGATAGAAAGTATACTTAACAAGAGAGTCAGCAAGAGGATCGGGAGAAAAGAGTATTTTGAATACTTGGTCAAATGGAAGGGACATCCAGTTGAAGATGCTAGCTGGAAGAATGAAGTATAAATTTAGAAGCATGGACAAACCATGCAAGAGCTCATGAGTAGGAGTCCATGAAAATTTTCAAGTGAGGGAGTATGTCAAAATCATTTTGAAATGTTTTTGAAAGTTTGAATGTGTAGACATTAATGAAATAGTTGAGAAGGCATACTTCCATATTGTATACAGATATTGAGTGATTTTCTCTCATCTGTAGGATGTAGAAGCATTTATGCGTAGTTAATGAAAGTAGGTAGATTTAAATTCTAGATTAGACATTTTTAGGAGCTAGAGGGAAAACGACTATAGACATCCTCATATTTGTATCATTGTATCAAGGAGATATTGTATGATTAAGAACATTAGCATGGAGAAGAAGAAAAGAGTTCTAGAGAAGAACCCATGTACAAAAGTTTTGAATTAATATATGAAGCTTTGATTCAGACTCATGGTGCTATAATTCTTTCGGTGTATACATGTTGAATGCTATGCTTATAGTTGTCTTATTCTCTCTATCATGCATTTTTTATTATGCTGTGTGTGAATGTATGTTTTCATGTTGGATGTTTGAAAACTGAAGGAGAGAGAGAATGAGTTTCGATTGCTTCTCTTCCTGAGTAAGAGTTCCTACAAGGAGTGCAGTAAAACATCCGCAAGGAGTGCGTTGACATGTGTTCAGAGTTTATCTCTGAAAGCTCAAGAGGGATACCATTTTTCTCATCTCAACTGGAGTGCAAGACAAGCACAAAATCCCTGCAAGGTGTGCACAGGCTGGTCGAGACCTTAGGACTTATAAACCAAGGTTGAGAGATTGAAGGATTTCTATTGTAGAGTTGCACAGAGTCAAGAGATTCGAATAATTAGGAACATTTGATGTGCTGCAAGGAGTGCGTGCAGAAGTATTATGAAGACTCGAAGTCGCAAGGAAGCTCAGGAGGAGTAGTGTTTTTGAAAACATTTGAAGAAAGCTCAGGAAGGTTGATCCCTTCGATGTATTCAAGGGGAGAAATTGGATGGTCGAAATTCTCCGAGGAGAACTCCTAAAACAATGAAGACCGTAGGATCTACAGAATTTGCAAGGTGGATAAGGGTCGATGAACCCATCCCTTTGGTATCCAAAATCAATGTGGGTCGTTGATTTTGATATTTTAGGTCTGTCATATCATTTCGGGAATTCAGGGTTCAGGATTCCGAAGTGTAAGCCAAAATCCTTGGCTGATCAAGTTCCCGAAATGAGAAAAGAGATTTTGTGTGTGAAGTCAAAGAGTGAGGAGTTCAAGAATTCAGAACTTTGGAGTTTGGGGTTTCGGAAGTCCTAACGATGGGTGATCGGGACTCAGCAGGGAGGAAAGTCCAAAATCAGAAGTTGCTATAGAGTATTTGTTAGGATTTCAAGAAGAGGCAAAACAGTCCACATCAAAAGTACCGAAATCGCGAAACGTGAAGGAAATTAAGGAAGTGCGTTTCAACATTTCGGCAAATCCAGGTTCGAGAATTCGGGGATTGTGGTGACATAAGGTAAGGGCCAAGATTTTTGAACTCCTAGTACCTGGAAGCTTGAAATAGATGGGGTTCTCGAAAGGATGTTCAAGTTCCGAAATCCCAGGAGAGGTAAAACCCAATTGCATTTTGGAGATTCAGGTTCTGGAAGGTATAGGAGATAGAGAGTTCGAGAACAACCCTTACGAACTCCTGGTACACAAAATCGTGCTAACCGTTGGATCAAGGGGAAGAACCACAACCATTGATTTTCCTTGGAAGCGGGACACCAGTGTTTCGGTGTTTCGGGATTCGGCATATCGGGAACCCTGTTGACAAAGAGACGAGACATAGTGCTAAGGAAATCCTGAAGTCATGAAGTGTAGTAGGGCTGAGGGTGGAATTTGTGGGATTTTGGTAATTCGGGTTTTGGGACCCTGGGAGTCGAGAGGTGGAGTTGCACGACATTATGACTCTCGAAATCGCAAAAAGAGAAAATCCAAAATCAGAGGCAAGGTGAGTCGAGAATTTGGTATTTCGAGTTTCGGAGGTTGAAGGGGAAAGGTGCTCAACATCGGGATTTGCGAAATCGTGAAATCCAGTATCCTGAAAAGAAAAGGGAAAAAGTCCCAATGATAGTTGGGGTTTTATCGCGGGGTTCATGCCAATGAATGATTGCGCAGGCATAACTCAGGAGGGCCTGTGAACTATACTCGAAGAGGGTGAGTGAATAATTCCCCAAGAGGAATTAAGAGGGTCATTCAGACTCTAAGGGATGAAGCTGAAAGATCCTGTGCGGACTCCAGCTTGAGGGTTTTGGGGTCTGCGCCAACTTGACTTGGAGAGATCATGCAGAAGCATAACGAGAGAGCATGAAGAAGGCACACATAGACTATAAGTCCACAGAACAAAGAAAATATGGGTTGTTGTTTTGGTGAGGGATTGAGTGTAGAAGGAGGAGCGTGCAACAACTGAAATAGAGAGTAGAGGAATGGCGGATCAAGCTGAGATGACACACAGTGCATAACAAAAGAATAACATAAAGCATAGAGTAGTGTGTAGAAGACACTGATGCAGACAGAGAAACTCAGTGTAGAAGAAGAGTGATAAGTCTGGTAAGCCAATGATAAAAATTGTATCACTGTGATAAGTTCATTAACAAAATTTATTTTTTAGGGAGGAAGGGAGGTGCTAGGGAGGATTGTTGTCCTCAGAGGTTCAAGTTGGTGCTTGAACATCGGGAGTTGTAGTTTCCATCTGGCTACAGCCATAAAAATTAGGTAGGAAGGGAGGTGTTAGGGAGGGTTGTTGTCCTCAGAGGTTCAAGTGGGTTCTTGAACACAGGGAGCTGTAGTTTCCATTTGGTTGCAGCTAGAAAAATCAAGGTGGCAGGGTGGTGCAAGGGAGAAATATTGTTCTCTGTTTTACAGGTTGGTGCCTATATGATTGGAAGTTGGTGCTTCCATCCAGTTGGTGCCAGAACACTTGGGGAGTTGGTGCTTCCTTCTAGTTGGTGCTAGAGAAACTAGAGAGTTGGTGCTCTCAACAAGTAGCAACTTGCAAAATAGAGGTTGCAGTCTCATTATCAGTTGGTGCTCATATGTATAATAATGTAAAGAATGTAAAGATTACTTATCATATAAATAAGAAGAGGTTTTTACCCTTTATGGGCTTCCTCCTGAAATATTTGTCCCTATGTATCTCATATGTGTGACTGATGTTGAATGTGCTATAGCTTATTTCCCTTCTTTAATGTGATTGTCATTAAGTGCTTTGTAAAGATTTTAAAATAAGCATAATTTTTTAATCACGGTAACAATTGATTCACCCCCCCCCCCTCTCATTTGTACAACACGTGGTATCAGAGTCATCCCCTTTTATCTAAAGGTACATCCTAGAGCTTAAACATGTCACGCCATGAAGGAAATTCAACCAATAAGGCCCCTCTGTTCAATGGAACAAATTTTTCCTTCTGGAATGTTAGAATGTGAACCTACATAATGGATTTAGGTGCAGATGTTTGGGATGTAGTAGATATTGGTTATGTAAAGTCAGTTGTACTAGCTAATAAGGATGACAAACTAGAATTTAGCTTCAACGCTAAGGATATGAATGCTATCTTGAGTGGGATTTTAGAAGCAGAATTCATAAAATTTATGCATCTAGGAACTGCCAAAGAAATGTGGGACAAACTAATTAACAATTATGAAGGTAATGAGAAGGTAAAGGATGCCAAGCTTCAAACCTATAGAATGCAATTTGAACAAATGAAGATGAAATAAGATGAAACTGTTGGAAAATACCTTCTAAGAGTAGAAGAAATGGTAAATGCAATGAAAGAACTTGGTGAAACAATTGAGGAACCTTTTTTAGTTGAGAAAATATTGAGATCTCTCCCAAATATGTTCAATCTGAAGGTCTCTGCTATAGAATAACTAAATGATCTAAAAACCTTGGAGTTTGATCAACTTCTAGGAACATCGACTGCATATGAAATGAGAATAGTTAAAGATAAACCCACTTCCATAGAAGCAACATTTAAGGCAGACAAGAATGAGGATTTTGAGCCCGATGAAATTGAAGAAAAATTTGTGAAGAGACTGAAGAAGGGATCGGGAAAATACAAAGGTAAACTGCCTTTCAAATGTTTCAACTATGGTAGGATAGGTCATTTTGCAAATAAATCTCCCCACAAAGGAAAGGATCAAACATGTGATGATGAGGAGAAGTACAAACACAAAAATTTGTTTAAAGTGAATAACCTTAAGAAGAAAAGTCTTTGTGTAAACAATGATGATGATCCTTCAGATGATGAAGACAATTACTCATCTATTGAAGATAAACTAAATGAATTCATACTTATGGCCAAAGAGGATTATGATAATAACATCATAGGGAGTGATTTTAATGAAGAAGAAGTTGTGGTTGACATGGAAGGAGAACTGATCAGTGGACTAGAAGAGATTGACAGACTAAGAATCAATAAAAGAAAGCAAAGACAATTGTTGATACAGTTCGAGAAAGACAATAAAGAACTTGATGAAGACCTTGTCCTACTAAAAATAGAATTAGAAGAGGCAAAGAAAATCAAAGACATTCTGAAATGACAGTTATCAGAAAAGAAGGAAAAATGTGAAGCATTAGAACAAGAAGTAGTGAAAGATAGGAAAGAGATGGAAAAGTTTCAAGCCTTGTATAATCAGAATCTATCAAGTATCAAAGCCTCAGAAGGATTATCCACCATTGTGAATCAACAAAGGAATCCAAAGCTAAAAACTGGTTTGGGTTATGAAGAGGGATCAAGTAGTGGCAAGTCAAGAAACGAAGAACCCATCAAGTTTGTCAAATGTACAACCAATGACAACAAAAAACCTGTAGAAACAGAGGAAGACAATCAACCACCCAGGACGAGTAAGGAAAAAGGTGCCAGGACTGAATTTGTAGAACAAAGAAATAGTGCGCTCCTTACTGAAAGACATCATCATCATGGAAGAAATCAATTTTCTCAAAGAATACAACCATTTTCCAGGTACATAGAATTTTTCTATGGCTATTGTTTCCATTGTTATAACTTTGGTCACAAAGCTGCAAATAGTTCCTTAAGACTTAGACATGAGCAATTAAGATTTCAAAGGAATAAATACTTGCCAAAACAGAGAATGATGCAACCAAATAACAAACCTTCACAGATTGCAAATTTCCAAATTAAGTCTAGGGACATGCAACTAAGGAGGTCAAGAAATATTCAACAATCAATGAGTAAACAATGCTGCAACAATAATTTTGACCTATTGAACAATGAGATTGAATGCTACATCTGTCATAACTATGGACATAAATATGTTGACTGTCGATTAAAGAACTATGAACCATATTTGAATTCCCCTGCTGAAAATGTCAAGTTTTGGAAGAAGAAAGAAAGTGACAAGTGTGGATTAGTGTTGTCAGCTCAAAGAAAAATGAACCCTTGGTATATAGATAGTGGATGCTCCAAACATATGACGGGAGACAAATGTAAGTTTATATCCCTAAGTGAAAGAAAATCAGGAAACATAACCTTTGGAAATGATGCTCTCGGTAAAATAAAGGGTAAAAGGATGATGAGTTTAAGTAATGGAAAACGAAAATCCCAAGATGTTCTACTTGTATATGGGTTGAAACATAATCTTCTCATTATAATTCAAATGTATGACAGAGGATGTGAAGTGGTGTTCACATCCAAGGACTACAAGATAAAGTCTGTAAACTCAAAAAAAAGGTGTACAAACCAGGAGAAAACTAATAAAAAACATCGAACAATCACATATAGCTTTCATATCCATGCTGGAACCAAAGAATTTTAATGAAACTAGCAAAGATGAACATTGGGCTAAAGCAATGAATGACGAACTTGATCAGATTGAGAAAAAAAATACGTGGGAGATGGTTCAGAGACTGAAAGGTAAAAATATCATTGGTTCCAAATGGATCTTTAAGAATAAGTTGAATGAGCAAGGACAATTTGTCAGGAACAAAGAAATATTGGTCTGTAAAGGCTATGCTCAAATAGAAGTACTGGATTTTGATGAAATATTTGCGCCTATAGCAATGTTGGAAGCTATCATAATATTTCTTTCCTATGCTTTTCATAAAAGGTTTAAAGTCTATCAAATGTATGTCAAGTCATCTTTTCTAAATGGAGATTTAAATGAAGAAGTCTATATGGAACAACTAGAGGGTTTCAAACTGTCTGATAACCCTGACTTAGTATGCAAGTTGAAGAAAGATTTATATGGATTAAAACAAGCTCCTCGTGCCTGATATCACAGACTGGATACGTATCTCAAAGAAAAAGGGTTCAAGAGAGGAACAGTTGACAACAACCTATATATCAAAACAGAGGGTGATGATTTTCTCATTGTGTTGGTCTATGTAGATGACATCATCTTCGGATGTAATAAGGATTCATTGGTAAAATGGTTTGCTTCTACCATGGAATCTGACTTTGAAATGTCTATGATAGGTGAATTGTCATTTTTTCTTGGTCTACAAATTACTTAGAGGTCTGAAGGGATGTTCATTTCTGAAGAAAAATATCTAAGAGAAATGATAAAAAGGTTTCAAATGGAAGATTCTAAACCTGTGGGAACACCTATGGTTACTGGATGCAAATTAAGAAAGGATGATGACTCACCTGATGTTGATCAGAGTTCATATAGGTCAACGATAGGAAGCCTATTGTACATCACAAAATCTTGCCCAGACATAATGCATGTTGTAGGAATGGTAGGAAGATATCAGTCTGCACCTAAATAGAGTCATTTACTAGGTTTCAAAAGGATATTAATGTATTTGAAAGAAACATTGACTTATGGTCTATGGTATCCCAAAAATCAAAATTTTCAGTTAACTGATTATTCAGATTCAGATTGGGAAAACTATGTTGATGAGAGAAAAAGTACCAGTGGAGGAGCATTCTTCCTGGGTGACTCATTAGTATCATGGCTTAGTAAAAAGAAAATTTTCATTTCTTTATCGACTACAGAGGAAGAATATGTTGTTGCTGCTACCTGTTGCACTCAGGTATTATGGATGATTCAGACACTTGCAGACTTGGACGTAAAATATGCTGCACTGATCCCAATTCATTGTGATAACACTAGTGCCATCAGTGTGTCCAAGAATCCTGTATTCCACTCCAAGACCAAGAATATTCCCATAAAATACCATTTTCTGAGAGAGTAGGTCACCAATCAGGTTGTTCAGGTCCATTACATTCCAACCACAGAACAAATTGCAGACATATTTACTAAACCCCTAGCCAATACACCATTTGAATATCTTCGACATAAGCTGGGTGTCATCCCATCTCAAACCTAAGAGAGTCCATCCTATTAGGGGGAGTTTTGTATTGATTGAATATCTGATACCTCCTAAAAATACTGCAACAGCTCAAGGGGAGCATGTTTTCTTTGACATTGATGTCAAAGGTGGAGAAAAGAAGTGGTCCAGACTGGATGATACTGTTGGAGGTCCAAACAGATTAGTGTAGTCATTCAGGGTTTCCATCAATGGAAAAAGGGGAGATTGTTGGCATGTTTATATGTAGGTATGCTTGTCACTGATGGAAAGATCAGAGTATGCATCGATGGCAAAACACGAACAAAGTAAGCTCAGGAGGAATTAATGTAGAGTTGAACACAGTGCAAAGGTGTGATTTTTCATTTGATGGAAAACAAGAAGGCAAGGAATACCAACAGCACAACGATGATCAAATGGAAAGATCAAAGTGTTGGTCAAACTCCATTTTAGAGTCTCAGCTACTAGGATTTCGGATACTGGGAGATGGAGATGTCAAGGACTCTCACTACAGAAGTCCCAAAATCACTAAATGTGAAAGGCCAATGTGATGTTCATCCAACTCCATTTCGGAGTATCAGATATCGAGATTTCGGGTACGGAGAGATGGAAATGTCAAGGACCCTCACAACAGGAGTCCTGGACGCGTGATATGCGAAAACACAAAATAACCTTAGCTGTCAGATCGAGGTTTTTTCTGGACCCCTGATCCTACTTCATTAAGGAGTTTTGGATACCAGGAGATGGAGAAGTCAAGTGTCGAGACTTTTCATAGGAGTCTTGAAGTTGCAAAGTGTGAAAAGTCAAAAAGCTGACCTGACTCTATTTTGGAGTTTCACATATCGAGATTTGAAGGTGTCGAGAACTTTCACTTCATGAATGACGAAATCATGATATGAGAAATCATGAAGTGATTTGGACCAACATATAAAGAAGGTGAATGTGCCAGACCACGTCAGAAAGGATAGGTGGAAGATCATGACACATGGAACAATCAGAAAACAACAAGTGTCAAGTTGTTTTGGCATTTCAGGCCACTGGAATTCACAATTTTGAGTGACACGTGGAAACCACTCGAGTCACGACATGTCATCGAGTGACACAAGACTGACCTCACTCCGATAGTTTTTTCTTCAAGAATTTTATCACTATCACTCCCCCAAAGTCCCGAAGGATGAAGTCCTAGGGCAGAGAATAACCGTCAAATCATCGAGGGTGTGGACAGTTGATCCGACTCCATTTCATAGCTTCGGATACCAAGAGTTGGAAGAGTCAAGTGACGAGACTCTTCATCGCAAGAATTGCGAAAGGATGAAATGTGAATTTCTGAAATGATCGGAGCTAGTGCAACCAAGCTCCATTTCGGAGATTTGGATACTGGGACATGGATCATCAAGAACAAATCACCATAGGAACGTCGAGATGCCTCGCAACAAGAATCGCCGAAATGCAAAAACACCTTTTTGGTGTAGGCTGTGGTCACAACCATTGGTCACATCGACAGAATATGGAGGAAGGAGCTAGTGTATCCAAGCTCCATTTCAGGGTTCATGACCTAGAGTGTCGAGACACTTGATCAAACAAATGCCAAATTGTCGAATGTCAAAATGTCGAAACGACGAAATGAACGTAAGATTCAATGAAGTCAATTCAACGGTGCAAATGAATTTAAATAAGATCGGAGGGATACTTTTGCACTTTAGAGTGTAACTACTAGAAATGACTGATAGTTTCTTCTAGAGGACTCGAAGAGACTTATGAGTGATTGCCAGAGAAGTTGAAGTGTCTCAAGGAATCTTCCAGTGGAATGAAGAATGTTCAAAGAGGCAATTGACAGATGGATCTAACTGCTAGAGAAACTGAAGAGTTGTGATGATGATCAGGCAGA
>ML833780.1:30109-65918 GCA_009831015.1 Picea engelmannii
AGTGGAATATCTTGGAGAATGATATCACCTTCTCATGCTTCTTGACTTCCTATCGTTTTTATGATCATCCATTTTTCTATGGGATCTAGATGTTGATACTTCTCTATCACTAGATGCTTGCTTGGTTCCATCATATTTGTTAAATTTCTTATGAAGCATGTTTAAGATCTGAAGTATCTCTTCCTGAGCATTCATAAAATTTTCATTATCATCTTTGTAGCTCTTCACTTTCCTATCAAATATTCTCATAGTGACAAGATCTTGCCTATATCTTCTTCCATTTGACTCTATCTCGACATTCCCCATGCTGACATGATGACCTATGATCTCTTCTTCAGGGATGTAATATCCCTAGGAATCTTCCATAACTCCATTCCTTATATAAGAACTAAAGTTTTTTCTATACCTCTAATTCTGCAAGAAATGTGCATGTAATGATTATTGTTAGCGTATTGTAAAACTTTTCATTAATTAGAATACATTTTATTTCCTTGTTGATTTAAGAAGGACATGTTGCATCAATCCATGAAATGTTTCCCTAGATGCATTCCTCTGTGAAATATATTTCCAATGGATACACTCATTCCCTAATCTGATATCTAAGCTAGAAGTTATGGCTTCTTGAAAAATCCATTTTCACCCCTTTCTTTGCATTTTCTCTACTGGTGCAATTTTATTGAAATGCCAACTTCTATCAACTGCAGAAGAAAATATGTCAAGAAATAGAGAAACTTTTGTGTGATAAATATATAATAATAACAATTGTGATTATCATTGATTGTAGGTGTGATTATCATTGATTGTAGGTGTGATTGTCATTGATGGCAAGATCAAAGTATGCAACGATGGAAAAACAGGGACAACAAAATCCCGGGAAGAGAAGAAAAAATGATCTTTGGATCCCATTAAGAATTCCCAATGAACGTCAAATCTGAGCTTGAGGTCTGACCGATGTTGGATCCAGGAGAACCTGCATGTTCTTTAAAGAGCAAGGTGAAGTGGGGTTATGAAATCCCAAAGTTAGGAGGACAGTTTCGGATACCGAGAGTTAGAAGAGTCAAGACTCTTCATCATTAGGAGTCCCAGAATCGTGAAATGTGAAACCTCGAAAACCCAAAACATGAAATAGGCACACCAACAAAGAATTTTGTATACCGATAAATAACTCCATTTCAGAGTCCCAGATATCGGGATTTGAAGTGTCGAAACACTTCATCACAGGAGTGTTGATATGTTGAATCGCCAAAATGAGAAATGTTGAAATCCTGAAATATGCACACCAACAAAGAGCTTCACAGACTAGGAAATAACTCCATTTCATAGTCCTGGATACTGGGAGTTGAAGTGTCGAAACACTTCACCACAGGAGTGTCGAAATGTCGAATCGTCGAAATGTGAAACAACGAAATACTGAATATTTTATCTGAATCCATTTTGGAACTTTGGATACCGGGAGTTGGAGGAGTTAAGTGCTGAGACTCTTCCCCAGAAGAGCCCTGAAACGACGAAATGTGAAATGGTGAAATGTCGTTGATCTGACTCCATTTCAGAGTTTCAAATACTGTGACTTGGAGTTGTCAAGAACCCTCACATCAAGAATGCCAAAATCGCGTTATATGAAATCATGAAGAGATCTGGACCATCGAATGATCAAGAGTGTGGACCACTGATCCGACTCCATTTTAGAGGTTCAGATACCGGGAGTTGGAAGAGTCAAGAGTTGGGACTCTTCATTAAAGGAGTTCTGAAATTACGAAATGCGAGATGCCGAAATGAGAAATGTGAAAACACCTTTTTGGTGTAAGCCTTGCTCACTGGCGGAGCTCACATCATCGAAAAGATGTAGAGAAGAGCTCAAAGATAAAATCTCCTTTTCGGAGTTTGGGAGATGGAGAATTGAGACTCTTAACCACAAGAATGTTGAAATTCCAAAATGCGAAAATGTGAAATAAACGCAAGATCCTATAGATCCAATCCAATGGTGCAGGTGAATTTAAGTATGAACGGAGGGATATTGTTGCACTTGAGAGTGTAACTACTAGAAATGACTGATGGATTCTACCAAAGGAATGAAACAGGCCTGAGTGTGATCGCCAGAGAAGATGAAGAGGCTCAAGGCATATTTCGGTGGAAGGAAGAATATTCTTAGAGGTGATTGATAGATGGAAGAGTGTTGAATCCTATAACTGCAATAGAGAGGATCATCTCGAGTTTGATAGAGAAGAAGAAGAGTCTCAACTATGATATAGGCTAAGGAATCTTAGCATAACACCCAGTGATGATGGACACATAAGTTTAACTACCATAGAAGCTAAAGAGTTGCGATGATGACCAGGCAGAGCACTCGACATGGAGAGAGCATGTAGAAGCATGGCAGGATAGCATGCACATGGTGCACAAAGACTATAAGTATGCAGAACAAAGAAGAGATTGGGGTTTTTGTTGTTCAGAGTGATCAAGGAGTGTAGAAGGAGGAGTGTGTAGTAGTGGAAACATGGACAAGAGAAATGGTGCATTGAATGGACATGACACATAGAGCATAAAAGGTAGAGGCACAGAAAGTGCAGGGTATGTGTGTAGCAAGATAGTGAGGCAGTAAAGGAAGGATGAGGTGCTCTTGTAGAGAAAAACAAAAGATCAGAAAATGCAAGAAGATGCAGACAGAGAGACACTAATGCAGGAGAGCAGAGCAACATAATAGAACAGTGATAAGCCTGGTAAGCCAATGATAAATATTGTATCACTGTGATAAATTTATATATAACAAAATTTATATGATAGGGTGGAAGGGAGGTCCAAGGGAGAACTGTTGTTCTCTGTTATATAGGTTGGTGCTTGTGTGAATGGAAGTTGGTCCTTCCATACAGTTGGTGTTGGAACACTTAGGGAGTTTGTGCTCCCTTCTAGTGGGTGTTAGAAAAACAAGGGATTTGGTGCTTTTTTATAGTAGGTGCTAGAGAAAACAGATATTTGGTGCTCTCATCAAGTTGCAGCTTGCAAAATAGAGGTTGAAGCCTCATTATGAGTTGGTGCTCATATGTATGATAATGTACAGAATGTAAAGAATACTTATCATATAAAGAAGAAGAGGTTTTTACCATTTATGGTTTTCCTCAGGAAATATCTATCCCTGTGTATTCCTTATGTACGAATGATTTTGAATGTTCTATTGCTTACTTCCTTGCATTATTGTCATTGAGCACTTTGTAAAGAATTTAAAATAAGCATAGTTGTTTAAGCACGGTAACAACTGATTCACACCCCCCCCCACGCACCCTCTAAGTTGTCCAACAGTTGGTAGCAGAGCCGGTCCATTTTATCTAAGGGTAGATCCTAGAGCTTAAACATGTCAAGCCATGAAGGAAATTCAACCAAGAAGGCCCCTTTGTTCAATGGAACAAGCTTTTCCTTCTGGAAAGTTAGAATGAGAACTTACATAATGGCTTTGGGTGCAGATGTTTGGGATGTGGTAGATATTGGTTATGTAAATCCAGTTGTACTAGCTAATAAGGATGACAAGCTAGAATTTAGCTTCAATGCTAAGGCTATGAATGTTATCTTGAGTGGAATTGCAGAAGAAAAATTCATAAAAGTTATGTCCCTAGGAAATGCCAAAGAAATGTGGGACAAACTCATTAGTAGTTATGACGGTAACAAGAAGGTAAAGGACACCAAGCTTCAAATCTGCAGATTACAGTTTGAACAGCTGAAGATGAAAGAATATGGAACTGTTGGAAAATACTTTCTAAGAGTTGAAGAACTGGTAAATGCAATGAAAGCACTTGGTGAGAAAATTGAGGAACCTTCTTTAGCTCAAATTGTTTTGAGATCTCTACTAGATAGGTTCAACCCAAAGGTTTCTACTATAGAAGAACATAATGAGTTAAAAACCTTGGATTTTGATCAACTTCTAGGAACATTGTCTGCATATGAAATGAGAATAGTTAAAGATAAACCCACCTCCAGAGAAGCATCATTTAAAGTAGACAAGAATGAGGATTCTGAGCCTAATGAAATTGAAGAAATTTTTTTGAAGAGACTGAAGAAGGGATCAGGCAAATACAAAGGTAAACTGCCTTTCAAATGTTTCAACTGTGGTAACATAGGTCATTTTGCAAATAAATGTCCTCACAAAGGAAAGGATCAGACATGTGATGATGAGGAGAAGCACAAACACAAAAATTTCTTCAAAGAGAATAATTTTAAGAAGAAAAGTCTTTGTGTAAACAATGATGATGATCCTTCAAATGATGAATACAATGACTCCTCCATTAAATATAAACTAAATGACTTCATACTTATGACCAAAGCGGATTATGATAATAAAAGCATAGGAAGTGAGGCTAATGAATAAGAAGCTTTGATTGATATGGAAGGAGAATTGATCAGTGCACTGGAAGATACCGACAGACTCAGAATTAAGAACAGGAAGAAAAAACAATTGCTGATATAATTCGTGAAAGATAGTAAACAGCCTGATGAAGAATTTTCCTTGCTAAAAGTAGAATTAGAAGAGGAAAAGAAAATCGAGGACATTCTGAAACAACATTTATCATAAAGAAAGACAAGATGTAAATCTCTGGAAGAAGAAGTAGTGAAAACTAGGAAAGAGTTGGAGAATTTTCAAGCCTTGTATCATTAGAATTTGTCAAGTATCAAAGCCTTAGAAGGATTAACCACCATTCTAAATCAGCAAAGGAATCCAAAGCTGAAAATTGGTTTGGGTTATGAAGAGGGATCAAGTAGTGGTCAGCCAAGAAACAAAGAATCCATAAAGTTTGTCAAATCTACAACCAATGACAACAACAAACCCGCTGAAACAAAGGAAGAAAATCAACTGCCCAGGAGGAGTAAAGAAAAAGGTTCTAGAACTGAATCTATAGAACAAAGAAATAATGCACTCCCTGCTCAAGGAAATCATCAGCATGGAAGAAATCGACCTGTTCAAAGAAGACAACCATTTTCCAGGTACAAACATTTTTTTTGTGGATATTGTTTCTTTTGTTCTAACTTTGGTCATAAAGAAGTAAACTATTCTTTAAAATTAAATTATGAGAAATCAAGACATTCAAGGTATAGATATATACCACAAAAAATAATGAGACAGCCAAGTAACAAATTACCACATATGACAAATCACTTATGGATGGGAAAAGGACACAGGTTAAGCATAACAATCGTTATGATCCTTTATTCAATGAACCAGAATGTTACATCTATCATAACTATGGACATAAATCTATTCACTGTCACTTAAGGAACTATGAACCAGATTTGAATTCCCCTACTGAAAATGTCAAGGTTTGGAAGAAGAAAGCAAGTGACAAGTGCAGATTAGTGTTTCCATCTCAAAGACAAATGAAACCTTGGTATATAGAGAATGGATGCTCCAAACATATGACAGGAGACAAAGGTAAGTTTCTATCTCTAAGTGAAAGAAAATCAGGAAACATAACCTTTAGAAGTAAATGGATGGTGAGTTTAAGTAATGGAAAAGGAAAATCCCAAGATGTTCTACTTGTATATGGGCTGAAACACAATCTACTCAGTGTAAGTCAAATGTGTGACAGAGGATGTGAAGTGGTGTTCACATCCAAGGACTGCAAGATAAAGTCTACAAACTCAGGACAAGTGGTGGCCAAAGGCATAAGGACAAAAAATAATGTATATGTGATAAAAGAATATAGAGAAGTCTGTCATCTAAGAAAACATGATAAAAGTTGGTTATGGCATAGGATACTTGGACATATAAACTTTGACAACTTAATCAAGATAAGAAATATTGGTAGTAAAAGATCTTCTGAGAATATCAAAACCCCAAGATTCTATGTCTAAACCCTGCCAAGTAGGAAAGCTAACCAAGACACTGTTTAAGTCCAAGAGCTTTAATTCAACAAAGAAAGCACTCCAACTAGTTCATATGGATTTATGTGGACCATCTTGACAAGAAGGCACAGGGAGAGAAAACTACTTCATGTTGATTATTGATGATTACTCCAGACTTACTTGGGTTGCCTTTCTCAAGGAAAAATATGAATCATTTGAGAAGTTTAAAATATTTAAGGCTTTAACTGAGAATCAAATAGGAAATAGGTTAAAGCAAGTAAGATCAAACAAAGGAGGAGAATTTATGTCAAGTGATTTCAAGGAATTTTGTGATAAGCATGGGATCAAGAGAGAATACACAATCCCAATAACTCCACAACAAAATGGAGTAGTGGAGAGGAAAAATAGAACAATGCAACAAATAGCTAGGTCAATGATGAATGAGAAGAACATTGGTCAAACCTACTAGGTAGAAGAAATACACACAACAGTCCATGTTCTTAACAAAGCCCACCTCAGACCACAAAGTGACAAGACACCTTATGAACTGTGGTATGGCAGACTTGCTTCAATTAAACACTTCAAAGTCTTTGGGAGTAAATGTTACATAAAGAATAATGATGAGAACCTTGGAAAATATGATGACAGGGCTAATGAAGGTATCTTCTTAGGATATGCTACAAACAGTAAAGGATACAGATGTTATAATAAGAGGCTGCATAAAATGGTTGACTGTATTGACGTAAAAGTTGATGAAGGAATCCAGCAAGAGAGGTTTACAATAATGAGTCTTCTACAAAGGACATAGATAAAGCTGAAGATGAACAGGTCTAAGAATCAGAAAATGAAGACTCTGAATCAGAGGAAGACATAGATACTCAGACAGACTCAAATCAACAGGCAACTTCAAGTTCCTCTTCCAGAATCACTCAAAAGAATCATCCTACAAGTCAGATAATTGGTGAAAAAGACAAAGGTGTACAAACCAGGAGAAAGATAATCAAAAACACCAAGCAATCACATATAGCTTTCATATCCATGCTAGAACCCAAGAAATTTAATGAAGATAGAAAATATGACCATTGGGTTAAAGCAATGAAAGATGAACTTTATCAGATTGAGAAAAACAATATGTGGGAGATGGTTCATAGAACAGAAGGTAAAAATATCATTGGTTCCAAATGGATCTTTAAGAATAAGTTGAATGAGCAGGGACAAGTTGTCAGGAACAAAGAAATATTGGTCTGTAAAGGCTATGCTGACGCCACCTGCCCTCAACGGCACTGCCGCTCTCACCAGGACCTTCCTTCAACACGGCCTGAAGAGCAGTATTACTCTTCCAATCCCGTATTAGAACCTCCAGTCACCCATAGGACACTCCTGCTGATCTCCCGCCAAATGTCTCGGGAAATCGGGTCTCGCAATATCGCAAGACTCACAACACTGATCTTGTGCAATCAAGCCCCGAACCCCGAATGTCGATGGTCAATGGTCAACGGGTCGGAATATCATCCCTAGCGATGTCAACAGCGTACCTTTCCAAATCCCAAGCCCCAAAACGCCGACCTCCCGACTCAATGCCACCTGGACTCCACTTCCTTCTGGGGCCCCGCACGACCACGTCACTTCATGATCCGTGTGATTGAAAATCGCTGAATCGTGATTTCAACTGTCGTGAATCCTTTGCATTGGGAAACCCCGAATGCCGAAATCCCGATTCTCCGGATTCGTGCCACCTGTCCCTCCGACAATCAACGACTCCTATGAAATCGGGAAATCACGACTCGCGATTTCAACATGCATGTGATTCTTTCACTCGCCAACCCCGATATGCCGAGATGCGATGGCAATTGAGTTCCGCCTACGCTTGGAGGTTAATTCTTTCTCAAGAGTTCAAGTCGTCGATTCTCTTCCTCTTGAAGAATTCTCCTGCTCCGAAGCTTCTCCCGTTCGGGCTTCTCCTAGGTCTGTTCCACTATACTTGTAAGGAACTCTCCCTCCCGAGCTTTCACCAACTTTCCACTCAGAATCACTCTTTTTTCAATTCTTCCATAAAATTACATACGTAGCATATGAAAGAAGTAAGTAACAGGAAGCCAATATGCAAAGGCACAATGCCAACAACACACAGAAAATAAACACGGCAATGAAATTGAATCAGGGCTTCTCTGTTGTCCTTCTCCCAGGTTCTCCTCTGAGTCTTCAATTCAACCTACACATCACCTACACGGTCTGAACAAAACCCACAGGACTTCTGGGCAATGAGAATGAGAGTTAACCGTCCAGCCACCTCGACGCACTCTATGCGGAGGAATTCCACTGCACTCTATGCAGGAATCTCTTGCTTAGACAGAGAAACAATTGAAACTCATTCTTTCATTCTCTCAGATTTCGAACCTGCCATGCAATCACATATGCAGCATATAGACAATAGGCAAAACAAGAAGCAAATATGCAACAACATAATATCAACAACACACAGAAAATAATCACTGCCATGAAATTGAACCAAAACTTTACTATTAATTCAATCTCTGTACATGGGGATTTTCACCAGTTCTTTGAGTTGCTCTCTTCCTGCTTCCTGAATGCTAATGCTGAATAATCCAGGATGAATACAATGTACAAGGAGGGTGCCTATATTCGTTTTCCCTCCCAGGAGTAAAACTGTCTAATCTTCAGCTAATTCCTATCTAGCAGCATTAAAACAATTTAATGCCTTTCTATATATAACATAATACAAGTGCGCTCAGATTTTAATTCCTTCAGTTAACTGGCGGCGCAAAAAATCTTCAAGTAATTCAAAAATGTATGTGCTGGCACGGTCCAGCTGTATCCCTTTATCCCTGCGCGGCTCGTTTTATGACGTCGTAGATGCTCCTGCATCATACTCCTCGGCTTAATAGAATTCATGGGATCCTGTCCATGAGCTCCTGCACAGTCTGCCCATGCTTTTGAATTACTGTCTTTGTTTCCCAGCTGGCATCCTCCACTGGGTGATTTTTTCCATTTCACCAGGTACTCAAAATATTGCTTTCTCCTGGTCTTCCTTCCAACTCTTTTATCCAGTATGCACTCCATCTCAGGCTTCTGTGCAACTGGTAATTGCTTCTTCCACTGGATCACTGGTTGTTCATTAGTTCCAGCTCCTTCATCCTCGGTCCTGTAGGGGTATAAATCCGAAATATTGAAAATTTGAGATATCCCGATGTCCTCTGGCAACTCAAGATCATATGCGTTCTCCCCGAACTTCTTCAGGACTTTGCACGGCCCAATCTTCTTCATCTTGAGCTTGTTATATGTTCCCCTTGGGAACCTTTCTTTCCTCAAGTGTGCCAGAACCATGTCCCCAACTTCAAACTGGAGTTGTCTTTTCCTCTGGTCGGCTCTGCGCTTATACTCCTGGTTCGCCTTCATCAGTCGTTGCTTCACTTCTGTGTAAAGTTCTTGCATCGCCTCAGCAAATTCTTCAGCTTTTGCGCTGATAGTTTCAGCCTGTTCTGACTCCCTGAGCTCAGATACTCCTCGCGGTTGTGTCCCATACAAAATTTGAAATGGGCTCTTACCTGTACTCCGATTCACAGAATCGTTGTACGCAAACTCTGCCTGTGGTAGGATCTGATCCCAACTGCTGTGATGCTCAGTCACCAGACTTCTCAACAGATCCCCCAAGCTTCTGTTGACTACTTCGGTCTGCCCATCTGTCTGCTGATGGTAAGCAGAACTGAATGCCAAGTCAGTCCCCAGCTTCTTCCATAGCGTCCTCCAAAAGTGACCTATGAACTTGGTGTCCCGATCCGAGACTATGCTCCTGGGAAATCCATGCAATCGCACAATCTCTTTGAAAAATAAGTTCGCGATGTGGGTCGCATCGCTGGTCTTGTGACACGGGATGAAATGTGCCATCCTTGAAAACCTGTCCACCACCACAAAGATGGAATCAACCCCTCACTGTGTTCTTGGCAAACCCAACACAAAGTCCATGCTAATGGCCTCCCATGGCCTCTCTGGTATAGGTAATGACTGATAGAACCCTGTGTTCTGCTTTCGGCCCTTCGCATGTTGACATATCCTGCACCTGTCAACAAATATTTTCACATCTGCATGCATGTCTAGCCAGTAATATGATTCGCTCAGCTTGGCGAATGTCTTGTCATGTCCAAAATGACCTGTTAAGCCTCCATTGTGCTTTTCTTTCACCAAATTCTCTCTCATAGAGCAATCTGGAATGCACAATTGATTGCCTTTGAACAACAATCCATCCTGGATCAGGTAGTCAATCCACAGACTCTTATCCCTGAGTACTGGGTTCTTGGTTGCCTTGTATGCTTCCCTGAAGTCTGCATCATCTGCATACATATCTTTCAAATTCTCAAAACCCAAGGTCTTGACCCTGAACTCCTGCAGCAATAAACATTTTCTGCTCAAGGCGTCAGCTACCTTGTTAGAAGTCCCCGAAATGTGCTTTATCACAAATGTAAAATTCTGCATGTATTCCACCCACTTCGCATGCTTCTGATTCAGCTTCTCTTGCTGGCTCACGAGCTACAATGCATGATTATCACTGTATAGAACGAATTCTTTGGGTATGAGATAATGCCTCCACTTCTTTAAGGCCTGAATGATGGCATAGAACTCTTTATCGTACGTGGAGTAATTCAGCTTCGCATCATCCAACTTTTCACTATAATATGCTACAGGTTGGTCATCCTGACTCAAAACCCCTCCAACAGCATATCCACTAGCATCACACTTCACCTGGAAGGTTTTCTGAAAATTCGGCAGCACCAACACTGGCTGCTCTGTTATCTTTCGCTTCAGCAGATTGAAGCTCTTCTCAGCCTCCGCTGTCTAATGGAAAATCTTATGTCTCTTCTTCACAGTTTCCATCATTGCTGCGCTGATTCCACTGAAATTTTGAATGAACTTCCGGTAGAAACTAGCCAAACCATGAAAGCTCCTTACCTCAAAAACATTTCTCGGTGACGGCCAATTCCTGATTACCTCAACCTTCTCAGGATCCATCTTCAATTCATTCACCGATATTACAAAACCCAGATATATGAGTTCTGTCTACATGAAGGAACATTTCTTCAAATTTATCAGTAGTTTCTCCTGTTGTAGCCTCCTCATTACGACAGCTAAATGCCTCAAATGCTCATCCTTCGTTTTGCTGAAAATCAGTATGTCATCCAGGTATACCACCACAAATTTGCCAATGAATTCCCACAGGACTTCATTCATCAGCCTCATAAATGTGCTTGGCGCATTTGTCAAACCAAACGGCATGACCAGCCATTCGTACAAACCCTCGTTTGTCTTGAATGATGTTTTCCATTCATCTCCCTCTCTCATCTGGATCTGATGATATCCTCTCTTGAGATCTATCTTCGAAAAATAATTTGCCCCGCTCAGGCAATCCATCAAGTCGTCCATTCTCGGCAATGGAAACCTGTACCTGATGGTGATTTTATTTATCACCCTGGAGTCTGTACACATCCTCCAGCCTCCATCCTTCTTCGGACTTAGTACTATTGGAACAACACATGGACTTAGACTCTCCCTCACTAGTCCTTTGTCCAGCAAGTCTTGCACTTGCCTTTTGACCTCCTCATTCTCCTGGGGCATCAACCTGTATGCTGCCTTATTTGGTAGACTTGCTCCGGGTATGAGGTCAATGTGATGACTCACACTTCGCACTGGTGGCAATGAACGAGATAATTCATCCACGATGATGTCAACAAACTCTCCCAGCAGTTGTTGAATCTCCTCTGGCAAGTCGTCCACTCTTGTGTTTTTCAGGACAATTCTCGTCTTCCTGACAACAAAGAACTGTGGATCTTCATTTTTCTCCAGCTCTGTGAAAAGCTCCTTCCCACTCATGAGAAGTATCGTGCTGCTAACTTCTGGCTTTACTTCCTTATCTTTTATCGGCAGCAGTTTATGAATTCTTCCATCCTTCTCCAAGGTGTATGTGTTGATCCTTCCATCATGAACAACATTTCTATCATACTTCCATGGTCTACCCAGCAATACGTGACATACGTCCATGGGAATAACATCGCACATAATCTCCTCATGATAATTCCCAATTTTAAAATTAACTAAGCATTGTTTAGTGACACTTACCCGGTGTCCTTTCTGTAACCACGAGACTTTATACGGACTCAAGTGCTTAGTTGTCTCTAGCTCCAATTTCTCCACCATCTCAGTCGAAACGAGATTGTCAGTGCTCCCACTGTCAATTATGACTTTGCATTTCTTGTCCTTGGCTGTACAAGCCATTCTGAATAGTCTTCTCCTCTGCACTGCGCTCTCCACCTCCTTCTCAGGTGTCAAAAGAATTTTATGCATCCCCAACGATCTTCCACTGTCGGCATATTCGCTCTCAACATCACGCTTCTGCGCCTCAGCGATGTGAGTTTTTCCTCTGTCCATTTTCCTATCTGGACAGTCAACGGCTTTGTGTCCATATTTACCACATGTAAAACATGTGATAATTCCTCCTCGACCTCTTCCTCTACCTCGGGTACGAGGAAATGCGTTGGCGTCAGCATATCCTCCTTGCTGATCATCTTGTTGCCTCCTCGGCTCAGTATTCTGCTGCCTCTGCTGTGAGGTTCCACCCCTTTCAACTTTTCCCTGAGGCCTCTTCCAATCCTCTTTGGGCTTCTGTGTTTGTTCTTGGGCAACTTCCTTGCCTCTGGGATGACTTCTGCCTCGTCCTCGCTGTCCCTGCTTGCAGCTCAGCTTCTCCTCATCTTTTAAAGCCATCTGGTAAGCATCTTCCACCGTCCAGATGGTCAACATGCTTAGCTCATCCTGAATGTCATACCTCAACCCATTCAGATACCTCACCACTTTTTCGTCATCACTCTCCCAATGACCAGCTCGAATGTTGAGCCTGTAAAATTCCTCGGTGTATTCTTTCACCGTCATCATCTTCTGTCTCAGGTTCTGCATGCGCCTGAACAGAGTGATCTAGTAATCCCTTGGGATTAATTTCTCCTTCATCTTAGCGATCATCCTATCCCAGCTTCTGATTTTCTATTTGCCTCAGGAACATCTCTCTGCCTGCAGCTCGTCCCACCATAAGGCTACATGTCCCTTCAGCTTCGTGACAACATGCCTCACCTTTTTATCCTCTCCGATATCCTCATAATCGAAGTAGGTGTTGAGTGCTTGGATCCAATCCAGCAACTCTTTTGCGTTCAAGCTCCCCTCATAGACGGGGATGTCCATCTTCGTCTTCGAGCTCATCCTCGAAATGGCTCTGATCAACCTCTCCGTCGAGGCATCTTCTGCTGAGACCTCTTCTGCCTCATGTCCAACTTCCTCTTCCACTTCGGAATCATTGAACTCTACTGCATCGATTCCGTGCCTTTGGGTGGTCTCCATCTCCTCGAGCCTCGCCCTGAGATCTCGTATCTGTCGCTCCATCTCTGGGTTACCTTCCAGTCTACCCCTTCTTCACGCGTCCCTATCCTCACGATCAGGTGACTGCCTTTCTCTTCTGGGCGGCATTATGTCTTTTATTCTCTCTGCTACCTGAACAAAGAAGACTCAATCCCGCTCTGATACCACTCTGACGCGACCTGCCCTCAACGACACTGCCGCTCTCACCAGGACCTTCCTTCAACACGGCCCAAACAACAGTATTACTCTTCCAATCCCGTATCGGAACCTCCAGTCACCCACAGGACACTCCTGCTGATCTCCCGCCAAATGTCTTGGGAAATCGGGTCTCGCGATATCGCAAGACTTGCAACACTGATCTCGTGCAATCAAGCCCCGAACCTCGAATGTCGATGGTCAATGGTCAACGGGTTTGAATATCACCCCTAGCAATGTCAACAGCATACCTTTCCAAATCCCGAGCCCCGAAACGCCGACCTCCCGACTCGACACCACCTGGACTCCACTTCCTTCCGGGGCCCCACACGACCACGTCACTTCATGATCCGTGTGATCGGAAATCGCTGAATCACGATTTCAACTGTCGTGAATCCTTTGCATTCGGAAACCCCAAATGCCGAAATCTCGATTCTCCGGATTCATGCCACCTGTCCCTCCGACAATCAACGACTCCTACGAAATCGGGAAATCGCGACTCGCGATTTCAATGTGCATGTGATTCTTGCACTCGCCAACCTCGATATGCCGAGATGCGATGGCAATTGAGTTCTGCCTGCGCTTGGAGGTTAATTCTTTCTCAAGAGTTCAAGTCGTTGATTCTCTTCCTCTTGAAGAATTCTCCTGCTCCGAAGCTTCTCCCGTTCGGGCTTCTCCTGGGTCTGTTCCACTATACTTGTAAGGAACTCTTGAGAATCACTCCACTTAGAATCACTCTGTTTTCAATTCTTCCATAAAATTACATACGCATCATATGAAAGAAGTAAGTAACAGGAAGCCAATATGCAAAGGCACAATGCCAACAACACACAGAAAATAAACACGGCCATGAAATTGAATCAGGGCTTCTCTGTTCTCCTTCTCCCAGGTTCACCTCTGAGTATTCAATTCAACCTACACTTCACCTACACGGTCTGAACAAAACCCACACGACTTATGGGCAATGAGAATGAGAGTTAACCGTCCAACCACCTCGACGCACTCTATGCGGAGGAATTCCACTGCACTCTATGCAAGAATCTCTTGTTGAGACAGAAAAACAATTGAAACTCATTCTTTCATTCCCTCAGATTTCGAAACTGCCATGCAATCACATATGCAGCATATAGACAATAGGCAAAACAAGAAGCAAATATACAACAACATAATATCAACAACACACAGAAAATAATCACTGCCATGAAATTGAACCAAAACTTTACTATTAATTCAATCTCTGTACATGGGGATTTTCACCAGTTCTCTGAGTTTCTCTCTTCCTGCTTCCTAAATGCTAATGCTGAATAATCCAGGATGAATACAATGTACAAGGAGGGTGCCTATATTCGTTTTCCCTCCCAGGAGTAAAACTGTCTAATCTTCATCTAATTCCTATCTAACAGCATTAAAACAATTTAATTCCTTCCTATCTATAACATAATACAAGTGCTCTTAGCTTTTAATGCCTTCAGTTAAATGGCGGCGCAAAAAATCTTCAAGTAATTCAAAAATGTATGTGCTGGCACGGTCCAGCTGTATCCCTTTATCCCCGTGCGGCTCGTTTTATGACGTCGTAGATGCTCCTGCATCATATGCTCAAATAGAAGGACTAGATTTTGATGAAACATTTTCACTCGTAGCAAGGTTAGAAGCTATCAAAATATTTTTTGCCTATGCTTTTCATAAAAGGTTTAAAGGCTATAAAATGGATGTCAAGTCAGCTTTTCTAAATGGAGATTTAAATGAAGAAGTCTATATGGAACAACCAGAGGGTTTCAAACTGTCTGATAACCCTGAATTAGTATGCAATCTTAAGAATAATTTATATGGCTTAAAAAAATCCCCTCGTGCCTCGTATCAAAGACTGGATACATATCTCAAAGACAAAGGGTTCAAGAGAGGAACAGTTGACAACAATCTATATATCAAAACAGAGGGTAATGATTTTTTCATTGTGTTGGTCTATGTAGATGACATCATCTTCGGATGTAATAAGGATTCATTGGTAAAATGGTTTTCTTCTGCCATGGAGTTTGAGTTTGAAATGTCTATGATAGGTGAAATGCCATTTTTTCTTGGTTTGCAAATTACTTAGAGGTCTGAATGGATGTTCATTTCTCAAGAAAAATATCTAAGAGAAATGTTGAAAAGGTTTCAAATGGAATATTCTAAACATGTGGGCACACCTATGGTTACTGGATGCAAATTAAGCAAGGATGATGACTCACCTGATGTTGATCAAAGTTCATATAGGTCAATGATAGGCAACCTGCTGTACATCACAACATCTCGCCCAGACATAATGCATGCTATTGGAATGGTAGGAAGATATCAGTTTGCACCTAAACAGAGCCATCTTCTAGCTATTAAAAGGATATTCAGGTATTTGAAAGTAACAATGACTTATGGTTTGTGGTATCCTAGAAATCAAAATTTTCAGTTAACTTCTTATTCAGATGCAGATTGGGAAAACTATGTTGATGAGAGAAAAAACACCAGTGTAGGAGAATTATTCCTAGGTGACTCATTAGTGGAATGGCTTAGTAAAACTAAAAGTTCCATTTCTTTATCAACTACATAGGTGGAGTACATTGCTGCTACTACCTGTTGCACTCAGGTATTATGGATGATTCAGACACTTGCAGACTTAGAGGTCAAATATGTTTCATCGATCCCAATTCATTATGATAACACTAATTCCATCAGTGTGTCCAAGAATCATGCATTCCACTCCAATACCAAGCATATTCCCATAAAATACCATTTTATGAGAGAGCATGTCACCAATCAGATTGTTCAGGTCCATTACATTCCAACCATAGAACAAATTGTAGACATATTTAGTAAAACCCTAGCCAAGAAACCATTTGAATACCTCCAACAGAATCTGGGGCTCATCCCGTCTCACACCTAAGAGAGTCCATCCTGTTAGGGGGATTTTTGTATTGATTGAATATCTGATACCTCCTAAAAATACTGCAACAACTCAGGGGTAGAAAAGGAGTGGTCCGGACCAGATGCTACAGTTGGAGGTCCAAATAGATTAGTGCAGTAATTCAGGGTTTCCATCAATGCCAAAGGGGGAGATTGTTGTGATTATCATTGATGGAAGGTGTGATTTTCATTGATGGAAAGATCAAAGTATGGAAGTATGGAAAAATAGGGACAATGAAAGCCCGGGAGGAGAAGCAACAATGATCTTTGGATCCCATTGAGAATTCTCGATGAACGTCAGATCTGAGCCTGAGGTTCGACCAACGTTGGATCCAGGAGAACCTGGACATTCTTTAAAGAGCAAGGTGAAGTGGGGTTATGAAATCCCGAAGGCAGGAGGACAATTTCGGATACCAGGAGTTGGAAGAGTCGAGAATCTTTGTCATCAGGAGTCTCGGAATTGCGAAATACAAAAACACAAAATCTGAAATAGGCACACCAACAAAGAATTTCGCAGCCTGGTAATTAACTCCATTTCAAAGTCCCAGATACCGAGAGTTGAAGTGTCGAAACACTTCATCATAGGAGTTTCAAAATGGTGAATCGTCGAAATGTGAAACACTGAAATCCCAAAATAGTCACACCAACAAAAAGCTTTGTAGACAGGGAAATAAATCCATTTTGAAGTCCCAGATACTAGGACTTGAAGTGTCCAAACACTTCACCACAGGAGTGTTGAAATGCTGAATTGCTGAAATGCGAAACAACCAAATATCATATATTTGATCTGAATCCATTTCGGAACTTCAGATACCAAGAGTTAGAGGAGTTAAGTGTCGAGACTCTTCACCACAAGAGTCCCGAAATGGAGAAATGAAAAACGCTCAAATGCCATTGATCTGAATCCATTTCATCGTTTCAGATACTGGGACTTGGAGTTGTCAAGAACCCTCACATCAAGAATGTTGAAATTGCAGTATACAAAATCACAAAGAGATCTGGACCATTGAATCATCAAGAGTGTGGAACATTGATCCAACTCCATTTTGGAGGTTCGGATACTAGGATTTGTAAGAGTCAAGAGTTGAGACTCTTCGTCAAAGGAGTCTTGAAATTCCAAAATGTGAAATGACGAAATGCGAAATGTGAAATCATCTTTTTGTTGTAAGCCTTGGTCACTGTCGGAGGTTACATTGTCGAAGAGCTGTAGAGAAGAGATCGAAGAGACAAGCTCCATTTCAGATTTTGGGACATGGAGAATCGAGACTCTTCACCAAAATAATGTCAAAATTCCAAAATGTTGAAATGCGAAATAAACACAAGATCCTACGGATCCAATCCAATAGTGTAGGTGAATTTAAGTATGATCAGAGGGCTATTGTTGCACTTCAAAGTGTAACTCTTAGAAACAACTGATGGCTTCTACCAAAGAAATGAAATAGGCCTGAGTGTGATCGCCAGAGAATATGAAGAGGCTCGAGGCATCTTCTGGTGTAAGGAAGACTATTCTTAGAGGTGATTGAGAGATGGAAGAGTGTTGAAGCCTGTAACTGCAACAAAGAGGATCAACTCAACTTTGATAGAGAAGACGAAGAGTCTCAATTGTGAGATAGGCTAAGGAATCTCAACATAACACCCAATGATGATGGACGCATGGGTTTAACTGGCAGAGAATATGAAGAGTTGCGTTGATGATCAGGAAGAGCACTCGACATGGAGAGAGCATGTAAAATCATGGTGATATAGCATGCACAAGGTGCACAAAGACTATAAGTATGCAGAACAAAGAAGAGATGGGGGTTTCTGTTGTTCAGAGTGATCAAGGAGTGTAGAAGGAGGAGTGTGCAGCAGCGAAAACATGATGAAAATGAATGGTGCATTGAATGGACATGGAACATAGAGCATAAAAGGAAGAGACACAGAAAGCGCAAGGTATGTGTACAGCAATATAGTGAGGTAGTAAACGAAGGTTGAGGTTCTCTTGTAGAGAAAAACAGAAGATCAAAAAATGCAGGAAGATGTTGATAGAGAGACATTGATATAGGAGAGAAGAGTAGCATAGTAGAACAGTGATAAGCCTGGTAAGCCAAAGATAAATATTGTATCACTGTGATAAATTTATATATAGAAAACTTTATATGTTAGGGTGGAAGGGAGGTGCAAGGGAGAATTGTTGTTCTCTGTTATATAGGTTGGTGCCTGTGTGACTGGAAGTTGGTGCTTCCATCTAGCTAGTGCTGGAACACTTAGGGAGTTGGTGCTTCCTTCTAGTCGGTGCTAGAGAAACCAAAGAGTTGGTGCTTCCTTCTAGTAGGTGCTAGAGAAAATAGAGAGTCGGTGCTCTCAGCAAGTTGCAGCGTGCAAAAGAGAGGTTGAAGCCTCATTATGAGTTGGTTCTCATAGGTATAATAATGTACAGAATGTAAAGAATACTTATCATATAAAGAAGAAGAGGTTTTTACCCTTTATGGTTTTCCTCATGAAATATATGTCTTTGTGTATTCCTTATGTGCGAATGATGTTGAATGTTCTATTGCTTATTTCCCTAGATTATGGTGATTGTCATTGAGTGCTATGTAAACAATTTAAAATAAGAATAATTGTTTAAGCATGGTAACAACTGAGTCACCCCCCCCCCCCTCTCAGTTGTCCAACAATAACAACAGAGAATTCATAAAAAAATTTAGAATTCAAATATGATGTTCTAGTAAAAAAATACAACAATATGGAATCTGCAACTTTGTCCTTTTTCACTCATTTTTCAAGACATGGAATTTTTTATCAAAACTCGCTATCTCTCAATCTGTGCACTTCTAGAAAAAATTCACTAAAACAAAGTTGTTTTTATTGATGAGTATATAAAAAGTTGACTAAATAAAACTTTCCAGTTCTATGATCTAGGGTCAGTTTTCCTTCTCTGAAAATATCAAACATCCCCAAAAAGTGGCCCAGAATAGTGGATTTTGGCCTATTTTTGTATCCCCATTCCAATCCCCATAAGATTTATTTAGTTCCCTCATCGGTTATTTATGTGTCTAATTTTTGGACTCTCCCCAAAAGTTTCAAATTAATTTGAACTTTTGTTAATGATCTTGACCTAGATCTTTAAAAACCACTATTTTGGAATTTATGTAAAATATGAGAAGAATTGGACAAGGACACTATCTGGTGCTTTTGTAGACTTATTCTCAATGGAAAAAACCCATATGTTTCATCCCATTCTACTTTAATTTTCTCTATTTATGACCAAAATAAGAATGCCTCCAAACTTGGTGTTTTTTGGTTTTTCTAAACTATGGAACAATTTTGTCAATGTGCAATATGTGCCATCAATATCAAGTTGGATGCAATATGAACCATTGATATAATCTCTATCAGCCAAAAAATAGCAATGTTCTACTTTGGAATGCACAATAATTCCCCAAACTACTGACTTGATCGTCGGCCATCAACCCAACTCCTTGACCATTGACCCATCGACCATCGACGATGTTCATTGGCGATTGAAAATACTTCATCGAATTCGGTTGACCCTCAACTGTCAACCATTAGAATCCAAATATCTCTTATGGATGACCAAAACTCTTCGTCATTTCAACCAATCCATCCATCATCTGTCGATGATTTCTCTTGGTGAACTTTAACACTTGGAAAAAAATTGACTTTTCTCTAATTGATCTAGACCATCGATCTCATTTGTTTCAAAACCCCTGAAATAAATCTCAGTCATTGATTGTATCAACATTGTCCAACTCTTCCAACGCTCGTCCATCAACCATCAACCATCAAAATTTTCTCTTGGATAATTTTCGTCACTTTGCCAAAATCGTCGATCTAACCATCGACAATCGATGGATTCTACTGTCCAACCTCACACTTAGAAAAATTTTCTCACAGTCCAAAAGAATATGGACCATCTATCTGATCTATTTCCTTATCCACTAAAAATTAATCATGCCCAATGATTTATTCAACCTTCCAAATCGCTAAGTCCCCGAGGTGTAGGACAGTCGGTGACGGAGTGTGTTGTTAAGCCACTCTGTGATGTTAAAGTCACCGGTTCGAAACCTGCGGGGACAAAAAATCCAACCATATTCAGGGTTAGTGTGGCTCAGGCCAGGTGCAATCCCCGGGTGATTTTGACGGCTTAGATGCCCCTGAGTCGCGGTTTCTCAATCCACGGGTTAATCGCGTAGCCAACAGGTCCCGCACAAATTAACAAACAAAAAAAACCTTCCAAATCGCTGAGACATTACTAATTTTTTAAATTTATTATAGTGAATCTTGGTCATTGATCTCAAGATCAAATACAATCTCGACCATCAGTTCACCAAACTGCCTGCAACTCTAGAGGTGACCATTAAAACTCGAATTTAGACCATTTTAGGTCGAATTTCGATCTGCAAATTCACCTCTCTATTCCATTAACTATGTTAAACCTTCTAGATTCATTCAAACTCAGATTGTTCCCACGGATTTGCAGATTTCTCTCTAAATTCTCCATTTTCCCCAGATCTGTCACATAAAAAATATGCAATAGAGAATTTCACCAATTTGCTTTGGTTCAAGCCCATACAAGCCCGACATTTGAACTAGAATATATTATACCATAACGTAACATCCCCCAACCCAACTGAGGGATATTACGGTGCAAAATATACATAAAAATGAAATTTCTACTAATCAGTTTAATTCATTTATAGTTAGGTCATTTCCTATAGCTTACTACTATGAATTAAAAAAAAATTAGCTATTTTCTACAACCATAAAATATAAGAATCTATAGCATGATAATGATAAACATGAAATGCAACTAAACATCTTATTATACAACAACATACAAAACATTCTCATTTACACAGAGTTCATGCACAATAATAACACATGTAAATAACAAAACAACAAGATAAAAACACTTATATTTAAACAAGAGTTGTGCAACCAGCTGGTTCGGACAAACGTTCCACCCAATGTTAGACTTGGTGTTCCATATATCAACAACAAATGAACCCCGAGTTGAGGTTATTAATCCACCAAAGAGGGTGGTCTCTCAAAGTCCATTCAAAGCTCATAAAACTCACGACCCACTAATATCTTCCTACAACTATCTTGAATTTCCACCATATATCTTCCTCTTGATGTGTCTAACCCAAGAAATGGACCCCTTCATTGATATCAATCCCTTTGGTGTCCCATATTTTTATCAGGGTCACTCTAGCATAGGTAATCAAGAATATGTCAGATGGGAAATCAAGGTAACTTGTTTCTAGGAACACTACCGGCAAACCAACAACAAACACTTGTTGTTTTAGTGAAACTCACACAAGAATTCACTCTTCAGGCTTGAAAATCTAGTTCTTCAATTTCTAGCACCAAATATGCTCCAATACACTCCATATTTCTCTACAATTCTCCCTCCATGGCTGCACTAGCTCCAAACTCTCTTTCTTCCTCTCTACTTGCTCCTTGTGCACTAAAACACAACGTGTAAAATATGTTCTTCCACCCATATGAATTTCATCTCTCTGTCTTTCCTTTATTGACTCAAACTCTTCCCCAAGCTGATTTTATTCAACCCCCATGTGCCCAATAACGTTGGGATGTGACTACTCACACCCACCCTCTTACATGTTGATGCAGGAGCATTGCACACCTCATCATGCGAGCCAACGCGTGGAGCAAGGAAAGACAGTTGGACAAGCCAGCAAACTACTTTTTGAATTTCACCTTGATAGTTGTTGCGCCAAGCATTAATGAGTTGATGTAATGAAGCACACTTGTATTGTATTGTAGATAGGAAGGCATTTAATAGTTTTAATGCTGTTAGATAGGAATTTATTGTAGATTTGATAGTTGCAGAATTCGAGAGGGCAAACGGAATATAGGCACCCTCCTTTGTATCATTGTAATTATTAGCATTTAGAGCAGCAAATTATCATTCAGGAGCAAGAGAAGTAGAGTAGAGAATTTGTGGAAAATCCCCATGTATAGATATTGAATTAATAGAGAGCTTTGATTCAATTCCATGGCTGTGATTATTCTCCATGTGTTGTTGATACTATGCTGTTGCATATTTGCTTCTTGTTATGCCTTTGTTTTATATGTTGTGTATGTGATTTCATGGTAGATTCGAAATCTGTGAGAGAGAAGAGAATGAGTTTCAATTGTTTCTCTGTTTGAGCCAGGATATTCCTGCATAGAGTGCAGTCGAATTCATCCGCATAGAGTGCGTTGATGAGGCTCAATAGTTAAGCTCTCATTCTTGTTTTCCCAGAAGTTGAATTGAGTTATTCGAGCTGTGCAGGATAAGTGCAGGCTGAGGTTGAAGTCTCATTGGCGATTCTGAGCTAAGGGAGTGGAAAATCTCTGTTGCAGGTGAGTGCATGGGATTTGAAGAACTCAACACTTAGAGAGTTGTTGAAAAGTCGAGCACAGGAAGCGACATAAAGGTCTCTGAAGGAGTCAGAGTTATAAAGCTCAGGAGAGATAGTTCCTTACCATTGTTGTGGCAATGAATCTGTGTGAAGGTTCAGACAGGATGAGATTTGGAGCGAGGAGGTCTCCAATGCAAAGGATTAACGACCAGGGATCGCAGAGGAGAGTCACGAAATCCCGCTAACTGTTCGATCGTGGAGAAGTTGCGCAGGAGTTAACCCGTAGGCGCAGAAAGGATCGAAGCCCATCGGGGTTCAGCATTCGTAGTTCGATGAGGCAAGGTGAAGACTCGTTGAAATCACGAGTCACAATTTCCTGAGTTATTCAGAGCCGTCGATCAGAGCAGGGACGCGTGGCATCGGATCCCGGGAGGATCGGGATTCGATGTTCGAGGTTTCCAATAGCAAGGGAGACTTGTATCGTGGATCCACGATCCACGAAATCCCGAGGGTGACATGGGCGCGTAGGACCACGAAATATAGTGGAGGACAGGTGGCATCATATCAAACAATCGACACATCGGGGCTCGGAGATTGGAACTCCATGTCGTTGACATCGCAAGTAGTGATATCCCGATAGGAAAACCCCCGACGAGTGGAGGCATTGACCTTTGACCATCGACGCTCGGGCTCGGGGAATTGAAGGGCCGATATCGTGAGCGTCGAACTTGCGAACCCGCGAGTTCTGATTTCCTGATTTGCGAAAGGGAGATCGCAGTTAGAGACACCTGTGGGTAAAGAGAACTCCCGAGAGGAGTTGGAAGAGTTCTTGACTCTTCGGGTCTGAACATGAACAAGGTCCTAGTGAGAGCGGGTCGGACCGTGAGGGTAGAAACTTTGCGTCAGAGTGGTATCAGAGCCTAGAATCTTGTCTGTGTGTCTCAGGTGAGAGGAGTGAAGGAGAAAAGGAAAGCAATCTGATACACACGACTTGTGTCAAGTGGTATCAGAGCGAGAGTATCTTTGTTTTCTGAAGCAGAGACAGAGAAGACACAATGTCGCCTAGAAGAGAAAGGCAGTCGCCTGATCGTGAAGACATGGACGCCCGGAGAAGGGGTAGGATGGCGGGGAATCCAGAGATGGAACGACAAATACGAGATCTCAGGGATATACTCGAAGAGATGGAGACCACCCAAAGGCGCGGAGTCGGCGCTGGAGATTTCAGTGATTCTGAAGTGGAAGAGGAAGCTGGACATGAAGCAGAAGAGGTCTCAGCAGAGGATGCTTCAACCGAGCGGTTGATCAGAGCCATTTCGAGAATGAGATCGAAAACAAAGATGGACATTCCCGTTTATGAGGGGAGTCTAAATGCTGAGGAGTTGTTGGATTGGATCCGAGCACTCGACACCTACTTCGATTACGAAGATATTGAAGAGGACAAGAAGGTAAGGCATGCTGTTACCAAGCTGAAAGGACATGCAACCTTATGGTGGGACGAGTTGCAGGCTGATAGGTGCTGCAAAGGAAAACAAAATATCAAGAGCTGGGACAGGATGATCGCTAAGATGAAAGAGAAATTCATCCCAAGAGATTACCAGATCACTCTGTTCAGGTGAATGCAGAACCTGAGGCAGAAGTTGATGGTGGTGAAGGAATACACCAAAGAATTCTACATGCTCATCATTCGAGCTGGTCATCGGGAGAGTGATGAAAAAAAGGTGGCAAGATACCTGAATGGGCTGAGATATGACATTCAGGATGAATTAAGCATGCTGACCATCCGAACAGTTGAGGATGCATACCAGATGGCTCTAAAAGCCGAGGAGAAGCTGAGCCGCAATCAGGGACAGCGAGGGTCAGGCAGGAGTCAGCCCAGAGGTAAGGCTGTTGCCCAAGAAAGAACTCAAAAGCCCAAGGAAGATTGGAAGAAGCCTCAGGGTAAGGCTGAGAGAGGTGGTACCTCACAGCAGAGGCAGCCACAAATTGAACAAAGGCAGCAATATGTTGAGCCGAGGAGGCCGCATACAGAGCAGGGTGGCGGTTATGCTAACACCAACGTAATTCCTCGTACCAGAGGTAGAGGAAGAGGAAGAGGGGGAGTTATCACATGCTTTACATGTGGGAAAGATAGACACAAGGCCGTGGATTGTCCAGACCGAAAGATGGACAGAAGTGAAGCTCACATCACTGAGGTGCGGAGGCATGATGATGAGGATGCGGATAGCGGAAGATCACTTGGAACACATAAAATTCTTTTGACACCCGAGAAGGAGCTGGACAGTTCAGTGCAAAGGAGCAGACTGTTCAGGACAGCTTGCACAGCCAAGGATAGAAAGTGCAAGGTCATAGTTGACAGCAGGAGCACCGATAATCTCGTTTCAACCGAGATGGTGGAAAAGCTGGAGCTGGAGACAACTAAGCACTCGAGTCCATATAAGGTCTTGTGGTTAGAGAAAGGACACAGAGTAATTGTCACTAAAGAATTCTTAGTTAAATTCAAGATTGGGAATTACCATGATGAGATTCTGTGTGATGTCATTCCCATGGATGTATGTCATATATTATTGGGGAGACCATGGCAGTATGATAGAAATGTTGTTCATGACGGGAGGATGAACACATATACCTTGGAGAAGGATGGGAGGACACATAGATTGCTTCCGATAAAAGATAAGGAAGTAAGGCCGGAAGTGAGCAGCACAATACTTCTCATGAGTGGGAAGGAGCTTCTCATAGAGATGGAGAAGAATTAAGATCCACAATTCTTTGTTGTCAGGAAGCCGAGAATTGTCCCGACAAGCACAAGAGTGGATGACTTGCCAGAAGAGATTCAGGAACTGTTGGGAGAGTTCGTTGATATCATCGTGGACGAACTACCTTGTTCGTTGCCACTGATGAGGAGTGTGAGTCACCATATTGACCTCATACTCGGAGCAAGTTTGCCAAACAAGGCAGCGTACAGGTTGACACATCAGGAGAACGAGGAGGTCAAAAGTAAGGTATAGGATTTGATGGATAAGGGACTGGTCAGAGAGAGTCTTAGTCTGTGTGTTGTTCCGATAGTACTAAGTCCGAAGAAGGATGGAGGGTGGAGAATGTGTACAGACTCCAGGGCGATAAATAAAATCACCATCAGGTATAGATTTCCACTGCTGAGAATGGACGACCTGATGGATTGCCTAAGTGGGGAAAATTATTTTTCAAAGATAGATTTGAAGAGAGGATATCACCAGATCTGAATGAGAGAAGGTGATGAATGGAAAACAACATTCAAAACAAATGAGGGTTTGTACGAATGGTTGGTCATGCCATTTGGGTTGACAAATGCACCGAGCACATTCATGAGACTGATGAATGAAGTCCTGAGGGAATTCATCGGTAAGTTTGTGGTCGTGTACCTAGATGACATATTGATTTTCAGCAAGACCAAGGATGAACACTTGAGGAATTTGGCCATTGTAATGAGAAGGCTACAGCAGGAGAAGCTGCTGATCAATTTGAAGAAGTGTTCCTTCATGCAGACAAAACTCATTTATTTGGGTTTTGTAATCTCGGCGAATGAATTGAATATGGATCCTGAGAAGGTGGAGGTGATCAGGAATCGGCCATCGTCAAGGAATGTTTTTGAGGCAAGAAGTTTCCATGGACTGGCTAGTTTCTACAGAAAATTCATTCGAAATTTTAGTGGAATTAGCGCAGCAATGATGGACACAGTGAAGAAGCAGCATAAAGTTTTTCACTGGAAAACAGAGGCTGAAAGGAGCTTCAAGATGTTGAAGCGAAAGATAACAAAGAAACCAATTTTGGTGTTGCCTGATTTTCAGAAAACATTTCAGGTGAAATGTGACGCTAGTGGATATGCTATTGGAGGGGTCTTGAGTCAAGATGACAGGCCTGTTGCATATTACAACGAGAAGCTGGATGATGCAAAGTTGAAATACTCCACGTACGATAAAGACTTCTTCCATCATACAGGCGTTGAAGAAGTGGAGGCATTACTTGATACCCAAGGAATTTGTGCTGTATAGTGATAATCACGCATTGCAGTTCATAAGTCAACAGGAGAAGTTGAACCAGAAGCATGCGAAATGGGTAGAGTATATGCAAAATTTTACGTTTGTGATCAAGAACATTTCAGGGACTGCTAACAAAGTGGCTGACACTTTGAGCAGGAAATGTTTGATGCTGCAGGAGTTCAGAGTCAAAACCTTGGGTTTTGAAGACCTGAAAGATATGTATGCAGGTGATGCAGATTTCGAGGAAGCTTATGAAGCAGCAGAGAACCCAGTTCTCAGGGATCAGACTCTATGGATTGATTATATGATCCAGGAAGGATTGTTGTTCAGGGGCAATCAACTGTGCATACCGAATTTATCTATGAGGGAGAATTTGGTGAAGGAAAAACACAACGGAGGCTTAGCAGGTCATTTTGGGCATGACAAAACCTTCGCCAAGTTGAGCGAATCATATTATTGGCTAGGGATGCGCATAGATGTCAAACAGTTTGTTGACGGGTGCAGGATATGTCAACATGCAAAGGGCCAAAAATAGAACACAAGGTTCTATCAGCCGTTGCCCATACCTGAGAGACCATGGGAGGCAATTAGTATGGATTTTGTTCTAGGATTGCCGAGAACACAACGAGGAGTTGATTCCATCTTTGTGGTGGTGGATAGGTTTTCTAAAATGGCACATTTTATTCCGTGTCATAAGACCAGCGATGCGACCCACATCGCGAATCTATTTTTCAAAGAGATTGTGCGATTGCATGGATTGCCGAGAAGCATAGTCTCGGACAGGGACACAAAGTTCATAGGTCATTTTTGGAGGATGCTATGGAAGAAGATCGGAACTAATTTGGAATTTAGTTCGGCTTACCATCCACAGACAAATGGACAGAACGAGGTGGTCAACAGAAGTCTTGGAGACTTACTACGAAGCCTGGTGACGGAGCATCACAACAGTTGGGACCAGATCCTACCACAGGCAGAGTTTGCGTACAACGATTCAGTGAATCGGAGTACAGGCAAAAGCCCGTTCCATATTTTATATGGGACATATCCGAGAGGAGTTTCTGAGCTCCGAGAAACAGAACAGGCTGAAACTAGCAGCACAAGGGCTGAAGAGTTTGCTGAGGCAATGAAAGAACTTCACACGGAGGTGAAGCAGCGACTGCAGAAGTCAAATCAAGAGTATAAGCACAGATTCGATCAGAGAAAGAGACAACTTTAGTTTGAAGTTGGGGACATGGTTCTGGTGCACTTAAGGAAAGAAAGGTTCCCAAGGGGAACATACAACAAGCTCAAGATGAAGAAGATTGGGCCATGCAAAGTCCTGAAGAAGTTCGGGGAGAATGCATACGAGCTTGATTTGCTAGAGGGCATCGGGATATCTCTGATATTCAACATTTCAGATTTATACCCCTACAAAATTGAGGATGTAGGAGCTGGAAGTGATGAGGAACCAGTGGTCCAGTGGCAGAAGCAATTGCCAGTTGCACAGAAGCCTCAAATGGAGTGCATACTGTATAAAAGAATAGGTAGGAAGACCAGGAGAAAGCAATATTTTGAATACCTGGTGAAATGGAAGAATCACCCAGTGGAGGATGCCAGCTGGGAGATAGAAGAAATTATCCAAAAGCATGGGCAGACCGTATAGGAGCTCATGGACAGGAGTCCATGAAATCTTTTGAGCCAAGTATGATGCAGGAGCATAGCACACCTCATCAAGCGAGCCAGTGCATGGAGCAAGGAAAGACAACTGGACAAGCCAACAAACCACTTTTTGAATTTCACCTTGATAGTTGTTGTGCCAAGCATTAATGAGTTGATGTAATGAAGCGCACTTGTATTGTATTATAGATAGGAAGGCATTTAATAGTTTTAATGTTGTTAGATAGGAATTTATTGTAGATTTGATAGTTGCGGAATTTGAGAGGGAAAACGGAATATAGGCACCCTCCTTTGTATCATTGTAATTATTAGCATTTAGAGCAGTAGACTATCATTCAGGAGCAAGAGAAGTAGAGCAGAGAATTTGTGGAAAATCCCCATGTACAGATATTGAATTAATAGAGAGCTTTGATTCAATTCCATGGTTGTGATTATTCTCTGTGTGTTGTTGATACTATGATGTTGCATATTTGCTTCTTGTTATGCCTTTGTTTTATATGTTGTGTATGTGATTTCAAGGTAGATTCGAAATCTGTGAGAGAGAAGAGAATGAGTTTCAATTGTTTCTCTGTTTGAGCCAAGAGATTCCTGCATAGAGTGCAGTCGAATTCATCCGCATAGAGTGCGTTGATGAGGCTGAACAGTTAAGCTCTCATTCTCGTTTTCCCAGAAGTTGAATTGAGTTATTCGAGCTGTGCAGGATAAGTGCAGGCTGAGGTTGAAGTCTCAGTGGTGATTCTAAGCTAAGGGAGTGGAAAATCTATGTTCCAGGTGAGTGCATGGGATTTGAAGAACTCAACACTTAGAGAGTTGTTGAAAAGTCGAGCACAGGAAGTGGCATAAAGGTCTCTGAAGGAGTCATAGTTACAAAGCTCATGAGAGATAGTTCCTTACCGTTGTTGTGGGAATGAATCTGTGTGAAGGTTCGGACAGGACGAGCTTTGGAGCGAGGAGGTCTCTAATGCAAAGGATTAATGGCTAGGGATCGCAGAGGAGAGTCACGAAATCCCGCTAACTGTTCGATCGTGGAGAAGTTGCACAGGAGTTAATCCATAGGCGCAGAAAGGATCGAATCCCATCGGCGTTCGGCATTCGTAGTTCAACGAGGCGAGGGGCAGACTTGTTGAAATCGCGAGTCGCGATTTCCCGAGTTATTCAGAGCCATCGATCGGAGCAGGGACGCGTGGCATCGGATCCCGGGAGGATCAGGATTCAGCGTTCGAGGTTTCCAATGGCAAGGGAGACTTGTATCATGGATCCGCGATCCATGAAATCCCGAGGGTGACGTGGGTGCGTGGGACCACGAAATATAGTGGAGGATAGGTGGCATCATATCTAACAATCGGTGCATCGGGGCTCGGAGATTGGAACTCCAAGTCGTTGACATCGCGAGTAGCGATATCCCGATAGGAAAACTCCCGACGAGTGGAGGCATTGACCTTTGACCATCGACGCTCGGGCTCGGGGAATTGAAGGGCCGATATCGTGAGCGTCGAACTCGCAAACCCACGAGTTCTGATTTCCCGATTTGCGAAAGGGAGATCGCGGTTAGAGACACATGTGGGTAAAGAGAACTCCCGAGAGGAGTTGGAAGAGTTCTTGACTCTTCAGGTCTGAACGTGAAGAAGGTCCTGGTGAGAGCGGGTCGGACCGTGAGGGTAGCGACTTCGCGTCACATGTATTCAATGATTGGATTGGGAAACACCCAATAAAAAATTGGAAGGTTCATATACAATTAACAAATTTAGGAAAATGGGTTAAATTAATATACATGGGTATTTCCCCCTTGGACCCCTCTTGTACATTATCCTAGACACTCTCCTCTCTTGTGGATTAATTCATATGCCATCTCTTGTCCATGTCCCCTTAGCAGTTGGCATCACATTTTATTATTAAAACATAGAAATACATTTTTTATATTACATTGATTTAGTCATAGCTAAAAATTATATCTATATACTTGAATTAATTAAACTGGGAATGTTACATATCATAAATAGAGTAGAGTACAAATGAAGGTTTTTGATGTGAAAAATAGAGTATGATAATACTAAAAGTTTTCATAGCTTCAAAACTTCCTTTCCAAGMTAAGAAATATGCATCCTCCAAACATAATCTTGATGTATTGGRTCCATAAATTAACCTTTTGAAGGAAGAGATAAAAGTATTGTGAAKTTCAYAKAAGTTRTATGGAACTTTTTGTTTACATAGTGCATTACATAATTTTTTGGTGGATAATKTAGACACTAACAACATCATKCCATTATCAATGATKAAATCACTTGGAATGGGATGCACAAAACACTATGAGACCAAAGATATCATATATGCCATTGATTCAAGAAAATTCTCGGCCTATGGTGAAATAAAATATTTTTTTGCATGGAAAAGTGCAACCCCTCATATTACAACAATTTTCACTATCATAGTTGTGAATTTTCCTCCATCATGTGGTGTTTTATTAGGAAGGGATTGGTGTTCATTAATTGGAGGGTATATTATAAATGATGGAAGTTTCATGATGGTCCCTAATAAATATGGGACTATGGTCGTGATTCCTCGAGAGAATAGAAATCCCATATCATTTAAGAAGAACGAAAATAAAGCAATGAAAAATTATATTGATGACCGGATTGGAAATTATGCTATTCTTATTACATAAAAAATAAACCCTCTTAAGCAAGTTGAAGAAAATTATTTCCAAGGTTTTTGGAAAATGTCATTTAATGGTGCTTGTTCTAAGTATGGAAACAGAGTTGGTATAGTTTTTAAAATTCTTCAGTATGATACCTATCCACATACCATTAGATTGGAATTCACATTTACCAATAACAAATATGAACATGAAGAATTTATACAAGGAATGATTTTTTCTCTCCAGATGAGAGTAGAAAATTTGGTGGTAACATCTGACTCTGAGTTGGCTATAAATAATATCAATAAAAAGTATAGAATCAAGAAGTAAAAAATAAAACATTATGCAAGAAGAGCATGTGAACTCATGGATTCTTTTAATTCTTTCAATATATATTTAATTCCTTGAGAAAATAAACAAAAAATTGATTCATTTGTAGTAGTGGAATCTCTTTTTAATTTAGATGATTCTCAAAATCAAAGTACAATTCATGTCAAAATAATTTTTCGTCCTTCACTATTGTTGGCACCCAGATTTTTGGGTTTAGTTTTGTGCATGCGCACAAATTGAGTTGTGTGCACTCATTTCATAGTTTTTCACACCCATAAGTAAATGAGTGAGGAATGACATAGAGTGCACACATAACCGAGTTTTTCCTTTTGCACACCAAGATTAAATAATACCAAGTACGCACTGGTTCAAGTTTTGTTAGTTGTGCAAGAAAACAAGAAGATGCCTGCCGAAATCAAGAAAGGAATAATTGGGAAATCACCCTGAGTGATTATTTCTAACAACATAAAAAGACATGGGATTTCCAGAGAATGAGCTCGACAGGCAGTTAATATTTCACTTGATGCAGAGACTCTACGTGGAGTATTGGTAGGAAAGATAAGTGTGCGAGGTAGTTTTATCAGACAAACAAGTGGAGCAGAGAAGAAAGAGATAGTTCTCCCAAAAAAAGAAAGACATCAAAGGAATCTTGAGCATCATGTTGAGGACTTAACACACCATAAACATCTTATGTCAAATTTTACTTTTTGGGTACCACTTTATCTTTTTCACTGTCTAATTCTACTTTAGTATAAATATTGTTGCCTTTGCTTATCATCTTGTTTCTCTTTTAAGTATATTAAAGTCTACTTGAGAATTGCAAAAACACATAACTTAAAATACTAACATCTAAGTTAGAGAATTGACAGTCAAACCTTTCCTCGATGCGCTTACAAAATTGGACATCGGGAAGGATTAAGCATGAAATAAATCAGTCGAGATAACCAAGGTCATCGAGTGTCGATATTCGTTGGCATAGACAAACAAAAGATGATTTTTCGCAACAAGCATGATACAAATATATCACCGACAACCGATTCCCTTCAACCTTGGTAAGGAGCGAAATGAGTAGGCGTTGCACGAATAGAGGAAAGATATCAACGATTGTCGACTTCCAAAACGCTTTCAGTATCGGGGGTTTTTCAAGGATGCTAACTCACAAGGAAGACACATGATAGGTTTATTTACGAAATCCAAACCCCAATACCTTTTTGGCATCGATAGTCCCAAGTTGACCTTAAAGCGTTTGACTTGAACAAAGTATCGATTCCTAACATTAGTCGTTATATAAGTTCCCGATCTTTAGTACCATGTATCCCGAGTCAGTGGTGCCATGTCGGTACCATACGATGAAATTGATCGATGTTGGAGGTTTTTCATAGAATGAAATCAATGAAAAAACAAAGCAAATCAGAGCAACACTAAGTATAAAATCAGGGATAAATTACAAGAAAATTTGGACAAAGAACAAATTATACACATGCCAAGAGAGGAAATGGTGCATTCAACTATTATAACCAGAGCCCATTCGTCAAAATATTGAGAATTTATATATTAGATTGTCATCAAGCTTAGGTTACATATAGTAAACACTGTCTACACCTTTTGTCCATCCAACCCAGTTACATTAAGAAAATGAAGATCTCCTTACAAAAATGGAAAATTGTCAAAGTTCTGCGTCGCATCTGAAAATGCAAAATACAGTTCACCAATCATGCCCCTTCTGCGTGTGAAATTTCTCCCCAAATGCCTCACACTCTTGGAGGTGTTTTCATATTTTGTTTTCCCATACCCTTTACGCTTCCCGCAACTGCATGATCATATCTTATGCTTACCGAAGCTGCCGCTTAAGCCAGGTTGTGTTCCATTCATGACCTTGAGGTGCTGACACCTCAAGTGTCTTTTCCGCCAGCTGTTGTCATATTTCTCTACTTTCCTAGTAGAGTCTAGATATGTCGAGTTATGTCTTCTCTAGCTACTAACTAGGTTCTCGAACATTAGAACCCAAGGCTTCTATCCTTCTCATTCGGTTCCCACTTCCTCAACTTATGGTTTTGACAGGCTCTAGCTGGATAGCGTGCATTAGGAATTCCTCGGCAACTGATTGTGCATGTGACTCAATCATGATTTTTTTTTCTCTCCCACTTATTTATTCTTCCTGGGCCTTCCTCTCCTCTTCAGTATCTACTATTGAGGAAGCGTGACTTCCACCTTGTGCACTTCTTACGTAACTTCTTCCACTTCAAGCTTTGCATGAGGCGATACCATTGTTTCTGTGTGAAGGTCAAAATCTCCCTTTGAAGCCTCTAGAGCACCTACTACTAATAAGAATGAGTCCCAGGCATTTTGTGGCTCAGGTCACATGCTTTGGATTCCTCACAGGCTCGGTCTTACATTTTGAGGAGTCCCCATGGTGCGACAATGTATCTACCGTATGTGTGGAGGATTTAACAAAGGCCCAAAACCAATAAGTTGATCGAATTTATCTCACGAGATGAGTCACCTATGGTGCATAAGCTCAACTGGTAATTAGAACACATCCAAAAAACATCCATAATTTATAACAGAGCAGGGTAGTGAGATGAAATCTGTGAGGGAACACTGAATGCCTTGTGACGGGATGCTTTAAAGAATTAATGTGTCACATCCCCGTGATGGGTATGATCTGGGGCATGTGAGATATAGTCAATAGCACTTGAGGAGGATGGGTGGTATGATCATCTCAATTCCTTTTAATTCCCCAAGCCTCCATAATGAGCTAATGATGGTTGATGCACTTGTTGATGCAACTTTTATTTGAGCAACCTGCCTTGACCTGAAGCATTTAATGACTTCCCTTATGAAAATATCCGATATTTTTTGGAACTTACTCGTACTTTTGGCACATGTTCAACTCTGACATCCTTTCACAATCCCAAGGGCCAACCAACCACTAGTGTGACTTTGAATCTCATGTTTTTCGTACATGATTTATCATGATGTGGCATGCAGATATAACCCAACCTAACTGAAGAAAAATGGCGGCACTAATAGAGACATTTTAGGTAATCCAAAAGGTTGCAAAGATCACATAAGTATCAAACAACTAGACTAAGTGGGATTTACATGTATGCACCATTCTGTTTTCCTCCCGCTTACGCTTTTCATATATTTTGTCGAGTATTCTTCTGTAAGAAATTTATAAATGATTTTAATTACGATGTGTAAGAAATATCCCTCCGACTATCAAGAAAAATTGGCTTCATAACTTCGCTAAGAAGTCCAAGAGAAACTTAATCCAAAGATCAATAGGAGATGAAGGCTATCAGACTACTTGAATTTGGCACCCCCGATGACTTCGTTGACTTGTGTGACATAGTCAAATATCATACCAAGCAAGATTCATTATGGGCCAAAGATCTAGAGAAGGTGACTGACACTGCACCCAGACAAGTGCAACGATTTATGGAACATCCGATTAGAGCTTGAACTATGCTAAAATAGTTCAACACCAGTCTGGTGAAGTATCGGACATATGTGGTGGAGGGTAGAAGAATTTATGCAACTCCAATGGAACAACATAAATTTCCATGGGCCCAAACCTGCGAGGTGTTATTCATCATTTGGTCGAAGTATGAGAAAAGTCACCCTTTCAAAGGCATATCTTGAGATGACTGTTGGAAAATATTTAGGAGAGAATGCCACATGGCAAGTTTTTTTTTTTTAACTGCACTTTAGTCATTATTTTTAGTTAATTTTACATTATAAATAAGAGAATCGACTGATCAATGAAAGGTCGATGGTTGATGCAAGAAACTCCTTTTTTTTTTTTAAGAACTATTTCCGAGCTAGATTTAATTAAGAAGTCCTTTTGGACCAGAGACGAAGTTATATTTTCATCAACCTGCCTGTGTGATTGGATGTGAGAATAAATATTTTGTATCTCATCTCATGAATGATGTTGTAATGAGTAAGAGAAATTAAATCTATTGTCAAGTTATCTGATGCAATGTTTTGTTGCTCTTTACTTTAATGATGAAGATGAATCATTGTGTTATCATGTGATGGATGATTAAGTAGGTGGATTATTTTGCTTTTCTTTGTTTTATCACATATGTTTTTTCTTTCTGGTAATTAGTATCTCAGATAGTAATTGGATTCTCACATGGTTAATTTATTATTACTAGGCATCTGGTATAGAATTGTCGTCTCCATGCTTGAGTAGTGGGTTATCCCAAGATCAACCTCTTCTCCAGTAGTTAAACATAATTCTATTTTGTTGCCAAGTTGGTTTATACCGTCTTGCAATCTTACTTTGGTCCTAGCTAAGAGAAAACACAAAAGGAGAAAGTCCCAACTGAAGGAAACACCTTCACAAGAAAATGAAATCCCATCGATTAATTGGTCGGATCGCAAGATCTGGAGAACCATTCCACTATTAAACATTG
>ML833780.1:66577-78187 GCA_009831015.1 Picea engelmannii
GCCCTCCCAAGACTAGTCCATAACCTTCCCCGACATCCAAAGAAGTTACTTCCTAAGTTCGATCCCGAAACCTCAGGATTTCCTGAAGATCATATCAAGAAATTTATACTAGTGATCAAGCTTATGAACGTCCAACATGAAGATGTAGTTTTCAGGTTGTTCCCCTAAACTTTTGAGAACTCAACCTCCATTTGGTATTTTAACTTACCTATAGGATCCATAACTAGCTGGACAAAGTTTCAAAAAGATTTTCTAGATAAATTTGTATAAGAGACTACTACGAGAGCTTCGATGGCTAAGTTGTTCGCCGCCACTATGAGTTTGAAATAGAAGGTTAAATATTTCAATCAAATATTCACAACCATCTTAAACAAATTCCAGCCCGAAGACAAGCCAAATCAAGACTTGCAAATCGAACTATATGCTAATACTCTCCCAACCTCTATTTCCATGTTTGTGAAGAGGGCGACCAAATGAACCTTAGCTGAGAATTTTGAAGAAGATAAAAGGATATAATTTCAAATGAAAGGGTGTAAATAAGGATAGGTCTCTTTAGTTAAGAAAGAAGTTCAACCTCCTCCCAGGAGAGGACTCCTTATGGCTAGACTTCCTGGGAAACAAGCAGAACAAACTCCTAACAAGGGTAATGAGACATAGAAGATCTATAATGCATAGTTAAGAAATTATCAAATGAGATCATAGACATGAAGAGAAACGTAGGGGAAGGAAACTAAGGCCAAAGGCCCTATAAATTTTTCTTTAAAATAAACCCATCATTCAAAGAAATTGAACCTCCCCCAACTAACTTGAATATTGATCTAGGGAATTTTGCATCTGATTCTTTCTGTACCTATCACCAAAAAAACCACCCTACAAGAGACTGTCGTCAATGGGTGCATTCCATGAATTTGATGGCCAACCGATTTTTATATGAGGTTTCCCTAACTGAAAAACCAAGAAGTTCAGTTATGAATGTTGTTGACCAGGAAGAGATTGACCCACCAAAATATACAACCATGCTAATATGGGATCATGACCTAATTATGCCTTCTAACGACCTATTTCAAGTTCAATAAACACCTAGAGAGGTATTGGTTGTGCAAACTAGAAGTAAAGGTCCACCTGTCTCGAAGGATCCCACTACCACTCAAACGTCAGGAGAAAGGTCAACTCCCAATCACCTGAAAGAACCTTTCTCTCCCCATAATAACCCTATTATCATGCATACCAGAGAATAACCCAAATTGGAGTACAACGTAGTTGAAGATCTGAAGAAGTTGAAGGCTAATATATCGGTCATGGACATGTGTAGAATCCCTCAGCAAAAATATTTCCAGTTACAAGCTATGAAATCAGTAGAAAAACCTAGGACAAGAAATGATCAACAAACAAATCTAACTTCCATAAATCTAGTAAATAAACTAGCTGTGAATACCTGCTCAGAAGATAATAAGGGAAAACCTTTTGTCCCACCATTCCTCTTAACATTTGAAGTCTTCAACAAGAACCTCCATAATTGTTTGGTAGATTCAAGATCATCTTCCAATGTGATGCCCTTGTCTATTTGCAAAAAATTAAGTGTCATTCCTCTCAAGAGTGATAAACATGTAATACAACTAGACATAACCCAGGTCAAAGTCATGGGTGAACTCAGAGATGTAATGATCAGGATAGCGACACATCCTAAATTTGTGCAAGTGATTGACATCATTGTAGTAGACATCCCAGAGGCCTATGAGTTATTACTAAGTCAATATTGGTCTGATAAGTTGAATGGGTACTTTAGTACAAACTAGGAACACCTTTGGATACCACTGAAGGGATACAATAATATGATCATAATCGATAGGGAGAGATACCTGAAACATACGGTCATTGATTTAGAGACCTCAAAAAAACCCTCATACACAGATTTGCCCATCTTAGGAAATTATTCCTATGATTCCTAATTTGGGAACTTATAGTTCCAGATGTATATCGGTGGCCACCCACCTTTTCCAACTGGCTCAAAACAGTTTTCTGACAATTTTGGCAATTTACTATTTTTAGCAATTTTAACTTCTGAGGCCATTTTGAGGGCCTAAATGAAGGTTTGTCAGGATCAAGGTCCTTAATGATAGTCGAAGGAATGATTGAGCCAACAAAATAAATATCCTTGATGATACCTTTCCAACAAGCTATCACACACCTAAAACATAGATCGTATGCAAAAGTTACGACCCTAGGAAGTTGATGTACTAACTTACCCAAACAGGGCCCACATGACTTTTGGTGCTTCATCTCCTAGGGTTAGGTTTTTGGATGTCTAGGGTTTTTGTCATTATTTCTTATTGTAAAAATTCTTTTAGAGCCTCATTGTAACCTTATTCTTATGAAATCATGCTTCCATCACATATCTTCTCAGAGATAAGCCACCACCATTCTAGCAAGCTTGTTTCCACCGCATTTTACAGTTTCAGTTTATTTCATTATTGAATAGAAAACCAATTTTATTGTATCTCTATTATTTTGTTTTAAGCACCTGTTAATAATCTGTGTTCATTTTTTTCTTCTCATAAAATATGGATCAGTGGTATCAGAGCGGTCTGCTCCTTATCGTCTTAATGCATGTCCCCAACGAGGTCGGAGTATAAAGAGTTGGGTCTTGAGCTTGTTTCTCTTGAGGAAAGAATCTCTTACACACCCAAGTGACCTACCATGGAAGGAGAAAAGAAATATGATGAGATAGGAGATCCTTTCAAACTCTTTATTGAGGAATCCCTCGTGCAACAGAGGAATGAGATGATGGATAGTTTCACGCAAATATTTCGACGACTACCAATAGGCAACACATCTTCTTCGAATGGAGGCGCCGCCCAATTCAAGGTACAAATAAACTTTGATATTCCTTTATTTGAAGGTCATATAGATGCAGATGCTATATACAAGTGGTTGAATCTACTAGAAGGGTATTTTTCTATCCATAACTTTTCAAATAAAGAAAAGATTACTTTTGCGCTCTTCAAAGTCGTTCCCCATGTCAAAGACTGGTGGGAAACTTTCTGTGAGAAAAATGAAATAGAGGAAACCTCATTATTTTCAGTCACGACCACCTGGGAATCCTTCATTGATGTTATTAAGGAACAATACTACCCTGTCGGAAGTTATGACGACCTGTATACCAAATGGACCACACTGTGGCAAGAAAGAGACTAAGTAGTGCTATATTTCACAAATATCTTCCATACCTTGCACACCAAGTTGGGTATCAAATATTTAGAGAGACATCTGGTTCTCAAGTATAGCGGTGCTTTGCATAGATACATCCAAATAGAAATGGAATTTCTAGACATCTCATCCTCGGGCACAACCTACCAATATGCCATCAAAATCGAGTGGCCCCAACCCACCAAACAAAGGACAGAGAAAAGATGGACAGTATCAGGACAACTAGTCCAAGCCATAAGCAAAGAAGGACACTGGAAAGAAAAAGAAAGATACCGGGAAGTGGTGGGACTTCCATAAGAGCCCTTGGCATAACACTGCTGACTACCACTCAAAGAATTCATTGGTGGATGAAGTGAAAGCCTTTGAATCAGATGTAGATTATGACTCTAAGGCAGAACCAGAGAGGGGAAGATGGATCATTGACGTGGAACCTAGTGCCACTGTTGCTACCACCAAGCTCCAACCTGGTGAACCAGACGAGCCAGAAGAAGGAGAGCACCTCTTCCATTAAGAGATGTGGGTAAAAGTCACCCTACTACACTTCATCGTTGATAGCGGTAGCTAGAAGAACCTCATCTCATCAGAGGTGGTCAAGCTGTTGGCCTTGCCAACAACACTGCACCCACAAGTGTACACCATTGGATGGCTCTGCCAAGGAAGCAATCTCTATGTCAGCCAACAGTGTCAACTGTCGTACGACATCAAGCCCTTCAAAGATGAGGTATTGTGTGATGTTCTTTTGGGACAACCTTATTTATGTAAACGTCATGTTGTATATGAGTCTAGGCCTCATAGTGTTGTTATTACTTTGAACAGGAAATTGTAAAGGATACCTGAGGCCGTCCCACCTTGTGCTATTTCCTTGATCTCTGCTAAGCAATGCAGGAAGGTCATCTCTCAGACGGGGAAGTTTTTCCTCTTTTTGATTCTCTCTCAGAATAAGAAAAATATCACAGCCACATCCAGGGTCTCTGCGACTGACCTCTCCACACAGAAAAATCAAGTAGATAAGGTCATGGAAGAATACTAGGATATATTCTCCTCACCTATAGTGGTACCTTTGCACTTCCATGTCAAGCACCCCATCGATATGACTCCCAATGCACCGCTACCCAATGGGTTAGTATATCATCACTCTTTTTTAGAGAATGAGGAGATCAAGCGATAGATCTAAGAACTGCTCCATAAGGGGCACATCCTCCCCAGATCATCATCTTGTGGGAGCCCAATATTGTTGGTATAGAAGAAAGATGGGACCTGGCAACTTTGTATTGATTACCAGGATTTGAATAAAATCGCAGTCAGAAACTGGTACCAAATTCCCCAAATCGATGACCTCCTTGATCAACTCATGGGGGAAAAATACTTTAGTAACATTGATCTGAAGTCTGGCTACCACCAGGTCCCGATAGAATATACAGATGTATGGAAGACCACCTTCAAGTCAAAGGAAGGCCTTTTCGAATGGTTGGTCATGCCCTTTGGTTTGAAAAATGCTCCAGCCACTTTCATGAGGATGATGGATGATCTCCTGCGATGATTAACCAATACTTTTGTAGTGGTGTATATGGATGACATTGTAATTTCCAACAAGACTTGGGCCGAACAATTGAAGCATATTCAGTAGGTTCTGCACACCCTGCAGCAGCACAATCTATACGCCAACTTGGAAAAATGATCATTTGGCATGGACAAGGTACATTACCTGGGCTACATCATTGATCAACATGGTATACATGTGCATCCAGTCATGATCAAAGTCATCCATGACTGGACAGCCCCAACAACACTCACTAAGCTTCAAATCTTCTTGGGCTTTGCCAATTTCTACCGTAGGTTCGTGTTGGGTTTCTACCATATTGCATGGGCCCTCAGCCAAATAAACACAGGTGGTGGTAAGGAGAAATTTGTGTGGAGCTGGTCCCAACAACAAGCGTTCGATGATTTGAAGCAACGCTTTTTCTCAACTCCAATACTTTCACTACCAGACATACAACATCCTTTTGAGATCAAGATAGATGCTTCAAACTATGATTTGGGTGTCATTCTCACTCATCATAGCCACCCTGTGGCCTATCATAGTGAGACACTGTCAGATACTATCTGTAAGTACCCTACTTATGACAAAGAAATGTAATCCATTGTGAAAGCATGCCACCAGTGGAGACATTACATTCTTGGGAAGGAGATAGTTATCCACACCGATCACAAGCCACTGCAGTTCATGTAGATACAAGAAAAATTGCAGAATGACCGCCATCAAAATTGGTCCACATACTTGCATCAATTCCACCTCAACATCAAGTATAAAACATGAAGCACCAATCACGATGATGATTTCCTCAGTAGACCATCAGTCGCGACACTCACCATGGTGCTAGAATCTTGCGGACATAAGACATATGTATGGCCCCAACTCTATGAGACAAACCCTGACTTCGCCACCACCTACCAAATGTTGGGTGCAAACGTAGTTGTTGATAATTTCCATATTCAGGATGGGTTTTTGTGTCATCTGGGACATATCTGTGTTCCATCAGGTGAGTGAGAAAAGATGATATGGGAAGCCCACTATAGTCAGGTGGTAGGACACTTCGGCATTGAAAACACAGTGGCAATGCTACAGAAACATTTCTACTAGTCGAAACTTTGATAGGAGGTCATCAAGTATATGAGGTCTTGTACTACCTGCGCCATTGCCAAACCGACCACTAAGAAACAAGGACTGTAAACCCCTCTTCCTACTCCTGATAGGCCATGGGAATCCATCAAAATGGACTACATGTCGAGCCTCCTATCCACCAAGCGGGGAAATGGTTATGTTTTTGTGGTTGTTGATCTCTTCTAAGATGGCGAATCAGGTTTCCTACAAGAAGAGCATCACTGCAGAGACCACTACTAATCTCTTCCTTGAATGAGTCTGGGTACATTTTGGAATCCCACAAACCATTGTCTCAGATCAGGATAGTTAATTTCTCAGCACATTCTGGTCGAGCTTCTGGTCACTGCTGGACACCAAGCTCACCAAATCCATGTCCTTCCACCCCCAGACAGATGGCCAAACTGAGGTTGTAAATCAAATGATTGTGCATATCCTTCACATGTATAGTTCAAAGCACCCTCACACATGTTATGAGATCCTTCCCTATGTCCAACATAGCTACAACCGTGCCCTGCATAGCTAAACTGACCATAGCCCCTTTCAAGTGGGGTTGGGATTCCAATAATTGGGACCCATAGATGTTGCACTTCCCCTTGCGGTCACCTTGACTGACTCATCTCCTGCTCCAACTGAAGCTGAAAAAGCTACCCGGTTAATTGAATGGATCCAGTGCATCCACCAATAGGTTTAGGATATCCTACAGAAGTCCAATGACAAGTACAAACAATGCCATGATCAACATCGAGTGCCACATAAGTTTCAGGTGGGTGACAAAGTTTGGTTGCACTTGTAGAAACAAGGTCTTAAAAGACCCCATCGGAAGCTTCACCCACTCCCTTATGGCTTGTACACTATCACTAAGGCCATGGGGGATAATGCTTTTGAGTTCAATATTCCTCCTTTCCTTAGTCTGCGCCCAGTGTTCAACATGGATCTCCTTTGCCCTTATTTCCCACCATTATTGGACACCTCAGAAGTAGAAAAAAAATTCACACCAATAGATCTCAATCCCAACTACCTACAATAGGAATCCAATGATCAAATTGTGGACATATAGATCAAGGGTACTTGAAAAAAAAGGATCCAGCTTTATCGAGTCATCAAAGCAGGGCAGCTCCTGCACCAAGGCAAGTGGCTCACTCAGGGCCAAATTCAGCCGAAATTTCCTCATCTAATGGGGTACCTCAATGTAATGGATACCATTTATTCATAAGGAGGGAGGATTGATCCATATGGATATCGGTGGCCACCCACCTTTTCCAACTGGCTCAAAATAGTTTTCTGACAATTTTGGTGATTTACTATTTTTAGCAGTTTTAACTTTCGGGGGCATTTTGAGGGCCTAAATGAAGGTTTTTCAGGATGGATCTTGTAAATGGTATTTAAAGGAAACATTGAGCCCCCAAAATGAATCTCCTCAATAATACCTTTCCAACGTCCTATCACATGCCTAAAACGGAGATCGTATGCAAAAGTTACAACCCCAAGAAGTTGATGTACTAACATACCCAAACGGGGCCCACATGACTTTTGGCGCTTCATCTCCTAGGGTTAAGTTTTTGGATGTATAGGGTTTTTGGCCTTATTTCTTATTGTAAAAAGTCCTTTAGAGCCTCATTGTAACCTTCTTCTTGCGAATGCACACTGTCGTCACATCTCTTCTCAGAGATAATCCATCACCATTCTAGCAAGCTTGTTTCCGCTGCATTTTACAGTTTCATCTTATTTTGTTATTGAATAGAAAACCATTTTTACTGTACCTCTATTATTTTGTGTTAAGCACCTGTTAATAATCTGTATTCATTTCATTCTTCTCATAAAATCTGGATCACTTCTCCCCTCTTCCATCTGATGTCCCTCTCACTCAAAACTCTGAAATGGTCTTTCAAGATAAATCGTCGATATCGGTAGAGGAAACCCTCTTTTGTCAAGAACCTATGCTAGAAATAACCGAACAAAAGATAGGAGGGAAACAAAGCAATAAGAGGGAATAAACGCTTAACTTTATCTCACAAATTCAGACCATATATTTCAATGGATCTAAATCACAGGAAGGATCAAGGGAAGGGTGCGCCCTCATTGATCCAAAAGGTAAACACCATTTCCTATCATGTAGACTAGAATTTGAATGCACCAATAACACCGTCAAGTATAAAGCTCTAGTACAGGGGTTAAATAAAGCCATAGACTTAAACATCAAAGAATTGGTGGTTTTCAGAGACTCGGAGATTATCGTTAGACAAGTAAGGAATGCTATACATTTCAATTCCCCGCACCTAAATAATTATCAACAGGAAGTGCATAGGTTAATAGAGAATTTTGAAGCTTTCAATATCACCACAATCCCCAGAGAAAAGAATATCATTGCCTCCTGATTCACTGTGGAACTACTCTACAAACCATCAGTGCCTAAAAACATTTCTAATTGAAAAGACTTTGAAGGAGATGAACAGATCATAAACTTTCTAACTAACAAAGATAATTTCAAAGACTTACCTATTGACGATGAAGTATTCCAGGAACAATAAGAAGGATTTTATCCTTAGACAGGTCAACCTATTGACAAATCAAAGTCTTACACAATTACGAAAGGGATAGCTAACTTGGAGAATCCTTTTGACCTAAAGGAACAATTTAAGGGGCCTAAAAATGAAAAGACTGGTAGCTCCTGCCCCCTGCATGAAACTATAAATATCAGAACCCTGAAAAATCCAAATAATGTGAATATCGACAAGACTATATCTAAAGAGGAAATAAAGGCATACCTTAAACTGTTCAGACAATACCAAGATGTATTTTCATGGTCCTATCGATGTCTAAAAACTTATGATACCTGCATCATTTAATGCACTATCCCATTAAGATGTGAAGTGAAACCCTTCCAACGAAATCTCTAAAAGTATAACCCATCCCTGAAACCTCTTATGTATTAGGAATTGAAGAAACTTTTGGATGCCAAAATCATCTTCTAGGTTAGACATTCTGCATGGGCAGCAAATTTAGTTCCCGTGAGGAAAAAGTATGGAGAAATCCACTTATGCATAGATTTTAGGAAACTCAACAGAGCTTCAGAAAAGGAAAATTACCCAGTCCCACCAATGGAGTAGCTCCTGGAGACCGTGTCTGGCTCAAATATTTTCTCTCTACTAGACGGTTTTTTAGGTTACAACCAATTCTTGGCTTCATAGGAAGATCATTTGAAAACTACCTTATGAACCAAGTGGGGAACCTTCTCTTATAAGCGCATGCCTTTTGGGTTAATCAACACAGGGGTGACCTTCCAAAGGGCCGTGGATGTATCATTTCGAGGACTAATCAACAAGTTTGTGTTTATGTATCTGGATGATGTAAATGTGTATTCAAAGAACAGAGAATAGAACATCCAACAGTTAACTCAGATTTTCGAAAGGTGTAGGAGATACGTCATATTCTTAAATCATAAGAAAATTATTTTCTACATCAAGGAAGGTAAGATGTTAGGCCACATTATATCTCAATAAGACATTCACATAGACCCAAAAAGGATTAAGTCCATATCTCAACTCTCATTGCCTCACAACAAGAAAGCTATGTAGTCTTTTTTCGGTCAAATCAATTTCGTGAGAAAATTCACTCCCGATTTTGCGAAAACTATCAAACCCTTACAAAAGATGATTCATAAATATGTTGAATTTAAATGGGACAATGAGCAGAAGGATGCTTTCAGCAACATCAAAACTTCTATATCTCAATCCCTTGTGTTACAAAGTCCGGATTTCAACAAAGATTTTTTCCTCTATACTTTCGCCTCCGACCAGTTGTTAGGTATAGTATTGACTTAGAAGTATGATGAAAACAATGAGGATCAGATTTTGTTCATAAGCACTAATATCCAAGGATCTGAACTTAATTATCGTGCTATAGATAAACAAGCCTATGCAGTATATAAGGCAGTAAAACACTTCAGGTCCTACATCCTAAAGAACCACACCAAAATAATCGTTCCCCACCCTACATTTTGATCCCTATTCACTAAATAGGATATGGGGGAAATAAGATGGAACTGGATGGTAGTAGTTCAAGAATTTGATCTAGATATGAAGTCTACCAAACTAGATAAAGGGAAAGGATTGTGAAAACTTGTAGCCGAAGCCCAAGACCAAGTAAATGAATATTTCGGATGGGAGAATGAATTGACATTATGGTGTGGTGAAGTTTCATACATTTCCCTAGGACAAGAGTCTTAGTACTATTAGCACTCTGTAATTTTCCCAAGGCTGTAAGGCAGTCACAGAGGCAACATCAAAACCACTTTGATTCTTGGATCTATCCCTCCAAGACTCAGAGAGGGATCTCTCTGTCTAATATAGCTTTGTTTTAATATGTATTAGGCTAGTTATGCAAGTGTGGGGTTGGGGTTTTTAAATGGTTGTTTTGGAACAACAAGGAGGGCCATTGGGAAAATGGGGTCTGTGCTTAAATATCTGATTCATTCTCAGATCTAGACAAAGATTTTACACAGGGCAGGGTAGTGGAAGTGTTGGATCAAATTTAGTTTTGATGGTGTCGATTTGAGGAAGAACTAAGGGATTAAAAAGCGAGCAAATGAGCAGTTAAGAATTCATAAACTAGATTTTTAGAGGAGAAACATAAAGATTATCACAAGATCAGATGCAGAGTATTTTCTAATAAATTATTCTCTGTTACTCTTCTTATGATAATGAGAAATTGAAAACAAACGAAATGATAATAGGAAAACACTCAACAGAGAAGGGAAACACCACCAACACCTCCGCACAGGAATCCTGTAAACAACATGTCTATTATTTATCATTCATCTAAAGATTATAGAAAGAGTTCTCTGGCCAAACATAGCCCACTGTCCAGCAAGGAACCTCACAATTCGAACCCTCTATTTGTCTTTTACATGTGTATAAATAAGAAAAATCATTCAGCCTTCTCCTGGACTTGGGCTCATAACTTTGCTTTCTAAAACTAGAAAAGTAGTTACAACAATTATATGAAATCTGGAGCACTGGAGGTTTTTTCATTTTTTTTGGCGAATTCACTCTAACAGCATCAAAATATAAATGCAGAGTCAGTCGAATGCTTGAGGTTATTGGAGATTTGCTGCCAGCTAGGGGAAATTGTGTTTAAACCTCTGCCTGAAATGTGGGAAGACTTTTCCATTTGTCTGGAGAATTTAAATTCCCCCTAGTCAAGCTTCCATATGCTCCCTAATCTTCCTCAACTGCTTCCTCGAATCGTGGATATGCTTCATTCATTCTGGCGGAATTTGGGTCTTGTCTGCCATAAAAGACGGACCGATTTTCTGTGAAAAAGGGGTCTGAACAGACATTTTTTTCTCTTCAACGATGACACCTGGGAGAACATTGAAGGAGGTTATTGTATATGGGCATATGATAGACAAAAAAAAACCCTTCCATTTTTCCAAATTCGTCCCTAGCAGGCCGTAACAGCTCCTGCAAGATCGGGACTATAATAAAAAAGTGGAAATCTGGAAAAAAGGGCCTTGAAGATGGCTTTTATTATCCCTACTCATAGCTCCGTTACAAAAACTGAGAGAGGCTTTTGTTCTTCAACCCGTTCTTAGAAAAAAAATCTCTCGGATTTTTAAAATCCATCTTCGTTTTCCCAGAAACTGTCTCGGACGAACACATGGTGAAACAGGCAAAAAATGACAAAAATATGAAAAAGTGTTTTTTTTTTTTGCGCTGGGTGGTATTATGAAACCCCCCTGA
>ML833781.1:21394-38311 GCA_009831015.1 Picea engelmannii
CCTCCTGCTATCCTTCTGTTCAAGTGACCTTCTCGCTAAGTCTTTTGGGTATTCAGTAACCCAATGAAAACTCCCTCGGTGGATGCTTCCTTCAGATGATAACACTCACAGAGTCCTTCCTCCTGGTTATCTGCGCACTCTCTAAACGCCTCCTGGCGGAGTGTCTCTGCCACAGAACGACCCACAATTTTGCTATTACTGTGCACTCACGCACTTCGCTCGACGTCCTCCTGACGGAGCTCCTCAGAATCCTCAAGGGAATACTGGTCTTCTCGAACTCACAGAGGAGTTTCTCCTTACACACACTCAATACCCTCTTGGTAGAGTTTCTACAGAACTCCTCAGAGGCTCTGTTTTCTCTCTTCAAACTCTCTTAGCAGAGTTCTTCCTCAGCACCACTGTGCATACGCTCAATGCCCACTTGGCAGAGCGCCTACAGAATCCTCAGTGATTCTGTCTGTAACTGTGTCTCAGCCACACAACCTTGCCTCTTGAGGTGTTCAGTAACCTCAAAGATCTTCCTCCTGAGTTGTTGACTTCAGTCTGTGCCTCAGCACGTCTCTGTCTGACTCCTCACGAGTTCAGAAGTGCATCCTCTGTGCACGGCTATAAGAACCTCAACGTTCTGTCACACCCTCCTGGTATGAAGCCTCAAAGACCCTCAACCTGAAATCAAACCAACTCCCTGCAAATGCATGATCACCGCATACAATTACAGCATAAAGGAAAACACTCACAGACACACACATAAACAGAATATTGCAGGAAAAACTGCTCTGTATTCATATATTAACAATTGGCAAATGCCTGTATATTTTACAATGGTGTTACTGAGCTCTCCCCTAGCTCTTCAACTCAACCATTCTCTATATCTAAAATGAGATCTCATATCTCTTTTACATGAGGCGTCTCAATCGAGCACGTCCCTCCAGGATTTACCTACTCTAATTAATTACAATCAATGGATGTATAGTCTGCTATTCAGAACTAGATCTCAACCGATCTATAATAAATGCCTATCTTATCTACAGCCTTCGCAAAGGCATGGCATTCATGGCTCACCAGCCTAAGGCATTAATTTACATTGAATTCAAATTCAAAATGAGGCTGCGCCTCCCTTTCAGCCCTGCATGAGTGCGTGCTGACGTGGCTGTTGGCAGCATGGAGAGATGCTCCTGCATCATACTCCACAGCTGCAAAAATCATGAGCTCCTACTCATGAGCTTCCCCTGTAATTGTTGGAATCCACCTGGGTCCCAAACAAGTCTGTGGAGCTTTTCACTTGTTCCATTCTGTTGTTGCTGCTTCCGCTGCGTTGCTTCCGCTGCTTTCCTTCTGCCCAGCTGCTCCTCGCTGGTAGTGTCTGCTGACTTCAACATCAGCTCCATGATCTCCATGATCACCTTATCCAGTTGTTCCAGTTGTTGGTTTTGCTGTTGCAGTCTCCACAGCTGCAAAAAAAATTGGCCATGTGACTGAGCATCATGATCTCCCATGTCATCCTCATCCGTTTCCAACCTCATCTGTTGGATGTGCATGCCCTGCACTTTCACCCTGTCTTCTAGGGCTTCAATCTTCTCCCACAACTCAGCAAGACATAGGTTGTCTGTGTCTTCATCTTCTGCTTCTGCAACCTCCCATGTTGCATTGTTTTCAACTGCATGGCTGAAAATGCTGAGCCATTCCTTAGAATGCTCCTCTTCCTTTTCGGCTTCTTCAGCTGTCAGCTTCAGTGCTGCAACTCTCTCAGCTTGCTGGCTGAAATCATTGAGATGTTCCTCAGAACACTCATTCTTCTCTTCATCCGCTTGGGCAGTCTCAGATACCTGCTCCAATTCTTCTTCTTCGTCAGTCATCTCCAACTGTGACTACTTTGCTGTTGCTGCATGTACAACAAAATTTTCTGCCTCCTCCTGGGCAGATGGTAGGAATAATTGTATTCCCCCAATCATCAATATGTCATCCTGATGTTCTTTCACCTCTGTCAGCTACCCTTGCTGATCTAAATTCTTCTCTGAATTTATGAGACTATTAGGCAGTCCCATTTGCTCTGTCAGCTCCTCTGGCTGATCAGAATTCATCTGTCCATCCCTGCCCACTTGGAAATATGGGATGTTGTCATTGTTGCTCCCCTGGAAGATCATGAGATCAACCGATCCCATCTTCATCAAAAACCTTTGCTGAATTGAACTCTCCCTTGAGTCCAAGAGACTCTCAGACAGTCTCAGTTTTTCATCCCTGCCCACCTGGCAGTTTAACACGCCTCCGCTGCCCTCCTGGCAGTCTTCGAGATCTTCATCTGATCTCCTTTCATTGCCCAGCTGGAAATGCAACGTTTCCTGGCTATCCTCACGACAGTCTTTGAGATCCTCAGCCGATCTCAACTCATTGTCCTCTTGACAGTCCATGAGATCTTCAGCTGATCTCATTTCTGTTTCCTTGTCCAACTGGCACTCTAAAATTCCCTGACTGTCCTCACGACAGTCTTTGAGACCCTCAACTGATCCCAAATTGTTGCCCTCCTGGCAAACTAGAATTTCTTCTTTTCTGCCCAACCGACAGTATTTGAAACCATCGACTGATTCCAACTTATCCCAATCATCATCATCATCATCACCATCGAGACTTTTTCCTGTCTCTGGACAACAGTAACAAATCACGTTTTCTTCTGTGGCCCTAAGGTTCTCAGCATACCTCAACCATCTCTTCAACAACCTACGATGTCTTATGACCATCAGTTGCTTGACTGGCCATTTCGCTTTTGCCTTATTCATTGGCAATTCATGCAGTCGTTTCTTCCTCCTATCCTGCCGCATCCGCAGTCCCATCTTCTCTATGTCTGCCTTTAATTCATAGATCTTTCGAGTCTCTTCTTCATCCCATTCGGCAAGCTTTTCTTCCTCGCTTTTCTTCCTATGGCCTTCAGTAGCCATTTTGCTGTGTCTACCTGTCCCCTCGACAGATCTGTTGCTGTCACTCCAACAATCCTAAGTGGTCAGCTTCATCTTCTCACAGTCTCCAAATGACTGTCTACGGACTGCTACCTCCAGCAAGAAAGTCCCCACAGAGTTCTCAGCAACCCTGTCTTCTTTCACCTGCAATATACAGATGAGACTTCAGGCTCTGATACCACTCTGACACAAGTCGTGAGTATCAGAGTGTTCCTCTTTCTCCTTCTCTCCTCTCGCCTGCAATATACAGACAAGACTTCAGGCTCTGATACCACTCCGACGCAAGTCGTGAGTATCAGAGTGTTCCTCTTTCTCCTTCTCTCCTCTCGCCTGCAATATACAGACAAGACTTCAGGCTCTGATACCACTCTAATGCAAGCCTGCCTCATTGGCACGGTCGCTCCCACCAGGACCTTCTCTCCCCTAGGCCCGAAGAACAACATAAGTTCTTCAAATCCCTTATTGGGACCTTTCTGCACCCACAGAATATTCTCCTTACGGTCCCCCTTCCTTCTATCTGGTTCTCTTATCGGGAGATTCCTTATCGAGAAATCAGAACTTACGATGTCGTAAGTTACTTACCTCTCGGGTCCCCGATTCCCGAACTCCGTTGGCACCTTCTGCACCCTTTAGCCCCAGGCTAACCCTTTCGCATGTGACCTACTGGTCCCCGGGACCGTGTCCTTCCCCACTTATCGGGATTTCAGAGTTCACGAGGTTGAAATTCCAAGAGCTCGTGCTCCTGGAGTCTTCGATCCCGGATGCCCGATGCCACCTGTCCTCTCCTCAAGACAAGGTTCAATCCTCTGACACCTGTCCTCCAATGAAAGCTATGAATGTGGGGCTATCGCGTTTTGGGACTTCGCGAATCCTCCTTCCGTGAGCTTCTTGTCACCGAGAACCCCAAAATGTCGAACCCTGACTCCTGTGGATCCTTCGACACGTGCCCTTCAGTTCAACGGCTCTGATCAACTCGGGAAATCGTGGATCGCGATTTCATTGTGCTCAGGTTCCATGACACTGGAAACCCCGATGCCCCGAACGTCGATCCGTCAGGATCTCTCTACACGTGTCCTTCAGATCAACGGCTCTGATCAACTTGGGAAATCGTGGATCGCGATTTCTCAAAGCATAAATCACTTGTCACCAGGATCCCGATATCCCGATGGACAAAATGCCGACAGCACCTGATCTTTGGCCACCTGTCCCTGCATATGGACGGCTCAACTTCCTCCTCGGGATTTCGAGAATTTCGATGCCCCGACGCCTTGTCCTCTTGCCTTGCGATTCTCCGATCGCCGGTTTGCCGATGGGCAACCTCCCTGTCCGTCCTCCTCGATGACCCTAGATGATTGCCACATGTCCCTCAAAAGGATGATCCTGATTACGTCGGGATTTCGAGACTCCTCCTGTCCTGATCCTAATGTCCTCGGGAATTCCGATTTCCCGATGAGTCAAACGCCGATGACGCTCGATCATCTGACACCTGTCCCTCAGATAGACGGTCTAGATCTCGTCGCTATTTCGAGACCTGAGTGGTCCCGATACCTGGTGCCTCGGATCTCCGGAATGGAAGATCACGTGACACGTGCCCCTCCTCAAATGGATGGCTCAGATTTACTCTCGGGACTTCGGAACTTTTGAAGTCCCGTTTCTCTTGTTCTCAGGGACTCCAATTTCCCGATTTTCCGATCTTCGTCTGATTCTTGACACCTATCCCTCCTATCAAACGGATGGCTTTGATTATATCGGGCTTTCACCCGGGATTTCCCCGATCTCGTGTCCACAGAAATGCCGATTTCCTGATGCGCCAAACGCCGATGGCGCTGGATCCCCGCCACGTGTCCTTCTTCCAACGGACGGTCCAAATCCCGTCGGGATTTCACGACTTGCGTGGCCCGGATTCTTGTGACTTCGAGAATCCCGAATTCCCGAAGGCCGATATCCCAACTATTAATCCCTGTACAGCTTCTGTCGATCTGACGGCTGTAGGCGATCTGGTCTGAGATATGATGACTCAGGTCCCTTCTCCCGTGCGCTCCTCCTCTTGAGGTTAAACCGTGCGCTACTTCTTCCGATCCAACGGATGACGGGATTTCCTCTTGAGATCCGACGACTGTCGGGTCCTTCCTCCTGTACGCTCCTCCTGAGCTTTGGTCCTCGAATCCTCAACCTGATTCTTTGACTCCTGCACTCCTGCAGAGTCTCTACTCACACACGGTGTTGTCTCTCCTGAGCTTCAACGAATACTCAGACCCCTTGGGGAATTTTGTCTTCCTTCTCCCTCTGATGGGGAATATGGATGCCTCCTGCTATCCTTCTGTTCAAGTGACCTTCTCGCTAAGTCTTTTGGGTATTCAGTAACCCAATGAAAACTCCCTCGGTGGATGCTTCCTTCAGATGATAACACTCACAGAGTCCTTCCTCCTGGTTATCTGCGCACTCTCTGAACGCCTCCTGGTGGAGTGTCTCTGCCACAGAACGACCCACAATTTTGCTATTACTGTGCACTCACGCACTTCGCTCGACGTCCTCCTGACGGAGCTCCTCAGAATCCTCAAGGGAATACTGGTCTTCTCTAACTCACAGAGGAGTTTCTCCTTACACACACTCAATACCCTCTTGGTAGAGTTTCTACAGAACTCCTCAGAGGCTCTGTTTTCTGTCTTCAAACTCTCTTAGCAGAGTTCTTCCTCAGCACCACTGTGCATACCCTCAATGCCCACTTGGCAGAGCGCCTACAGAATCCTCAGTGATTCTGTCTGTAACTGTGTCTCAGCCACACAGCCTTACCTCTTGAGGTGTTCAGTAACCTCAGAGATCTTCCTCCTGAGTTGTTGACTTCAGTCTGTGCCTCAGCACGTCTTTGTCTGACTCCTCACGAGTTCAGAAGTGCATCCTTTGTGCACGGCTATCAGAACCTCAGCGTTCTGTCACACCCTCCTGGTATGAAGCCTCAAAGACCCTCAACCTGAAATCAAACCAACTCCCTGCAAATGCATTATCACCGCATACAATTACAGCATAAAGGAAAACACTCACAGACACACACATAAACAGAATATTGCAGGAAAAACTGCTCTGTATTCATATATTAACAATTGGCAAATGCCTGTATATTTTACAATGGTGTTCCTGAGCTCTCCCCTAGCTCTTCAACTCAACCATTCTCTATATCTAAAATGAGATCTCAKWTCTCTTTTACATGARGCGGCTCAATCGAGCACTTCCCTCCAGGATTTACCTACTCTAATTAATTACAATCAATGGATGTCTAGTCTGCTATTCAGAACTAGATCTCAACYGATCTATAATAAATGCCTATCTTATCTACAGCCTGCGCAAAGGCATGGCATTCATGGCTCACCAGCCTAAGGCATTAATTTACATTGAATTCAAATTCAAAATGAGGTTGCTCCTCCCTTTCAGCCCTGCATGAGTGCGTGCTGACGTGGCTGTTGGCAGCATGGAGAGATGCTCCTACATCACAACAAAATATAGAAATCCCAACGATATCAAGTTCTTTCTAAGTTCGGGTACATGCCTTAAATATGCTAATTTTCTTACAGAACCATCATGCATTTTAATCTAGACGCTACCAACTCCAACAATTTTAAAAGAAAAATCGTTTCCCATACAAACAACATCATCATCAATAGATTGGTAAGTTYAGAACCAATTTCTATGAAGATACATGTGGCTAGACACACCAGAATCTAAAAACCAATGCTGATGTTGATGTGAAACATCACAAGTAAACAATACCTCATCAACCATACATGAACTGGAACCTGAAATTTTTTATGCTACATTAGCTTCATTTGATTCTTTTGTGGAGTCCTCCTTGGATGCATTCTGTCTTTTCCAACAATCCCTCTTGAGATGACCATATTTTACCAACATTTATGCTTACTCTTCTTGCCTCTTGAATTAGACCTTGACGTACTCCTCTGACTTTGCCCCCTTTCTATAGATCCACTTCTGACCACCATTGTTTCTTCTCTTGAGGTTTCTTTACCGAGTGTTTTTCTTATCTCCCCAAACAACAAAGCTCCCAAAACAATGTCGTAATCAATGGCATATGTTGTGTTAAACCACATAGTTGTGACCAGATGGTCCCAAGACTTAGACAATGAACACAATAGCATAACTGCCTTGTCCTCATCTTCAAAATTTGATTCCATATTAGTTAATTGACAACTCAAAGTATTGAAAACATTCAAGTGATCAACAATTTTTGTACCTTCTTTCATCTGCAAGTTGTACAACTACCTCTTCAAGAATATTTTGTTTGACAAGTTTTTTTTCATATACAGACTCTCCAGTTTGGTCCACAAACCTGTTGTTTTCGTCTCTTCAGTGATGTTAAACAACACCTCATCTTCCATGCACAAACAAATAATACTGAGGGATGTTGCATCCAAATTCTCCCAGTCCTCATTAGTCATGCTTGTTGGTTTCTTTGACTTTCCAGCCAAGGCCTTTTTCAACTCTTGTTTCACAAGAAGATCTCACATCTTGAGCTTCCATAGCGCAAACCTATTCTTACCACTGAACTTTTCCACCTCAAACTTGGAACTCTACACTTTCTCCATTAGCAGAAACAACCATCCAAAAGAAAATCACAGCTTCTAATAAACTGGGTTGTTCGATCCAACGACCATATTCACTTTCCTTTGCTCTGTGCTCCTTCAACTCTAAGCTTTGATACCACTTGTTAGGCAGGGGAAGAAAAAAATAGCATATACTAGAGCATAAAATAAGCAATATCAAACACACATTAAACCAAGCACATCAATCGTACACTTGACACAACGATTTATGTGGAAACCCAATTAGGGAAAAAACCATGGGCAATGATTATTGATATTCTTATTATTCAAGGGAGAATTACAATAACCTTCATAGGAATATAATCATCCTCTCCTCTCTTCTCTCCTTGCACACGCTTGCACTCACATTGTACTCAACCTCTATCACATTGTACTCAACCTCTATGGGTATGCTCACATATATAACATCTATCACTCATTTATACAAATTGATCATGAATAGATCACATAGTTACACGAGCAGTTCATAAATATATTGCATGCATGCACATGTGACCATATGAAAAAATTCATTGGCATGTTTCCAATAATTATATCTACAACACACACACTTGAAAATAGACTTGAGATTTTGATTCTCCTCGTTTATGTGATCTATCTCGGCCACAAGTACCGTGATCTGCACAAATTACAAATCAGGCAATCTGTAAGAAAAGAGATAGCGTGACAACATTAATAAATGAATAAATAATGCCATAGCAGTGAAAACTCCGAAAAAATACCTAACTCTTGTGACCTTCCATCTCATCTCATCTTCAATTTTCACCAATCGTGTGTGAATTCAATGTAGACGTATTAATAGCATGTGTGGTTTCATTGTTTTGGAATTTGTAAGAAATCATTGGGTAACTTCATTCTCTACCCATTCATCCCATTGACCTAGCCCTTTCTATTCCTCATGTCTTGAGTCTATGGGTCATGTTGAGCCATAAAGTTGGTGTTGCAAATCAAACCTAAGAGAGACTTGAGTCATAAGAACCATTTAGTCAAGTCTTTTTGTGATGCTACGATAGTGGGAACTTGGAAGCATCAGTTTCCAATGGAGAAATATAAGTCGGCAATGGGGTTAAGACATTGGATGCATTGGATTCCATTCATGGTTATTGGTTATGAGGTCAAGACATGGAATGCCATGCATGGTTATGTCAATTAAAAATGTGATCAAGCAAGTTATGGTACTTTATATATATATATATATATATATATATATATATATATATATATATATATATATATAAGATTGTGATATGATAGAAGGGAATGCAATGAGTAGACATGGGTAATAACTTTAATAATTCATTATGCAACAATTATTTTTATTTTTATCTATGAGATTGTGACATGATAAGATTTGTGATATGATATGATAAGATTTTGATATTATAGAAGGGAATATAATAAGTATACATGGACATGGGTACTAACTTGATGATTAAACATGTGATGACAAAGTTATAATATAAATGATAAGTCACACAGGCATTTCTACAATGTTTGATGATATGATGATTTTCTGATACATGTGAGGGTATTGAGATATGAAATGGATAAGTATTTATGAAAATGACATGATATGATATGCAAAACCTAATATCATAAGCAATGGTTTCATTTAACTACATTATATGATTTAGATAATTACATGTTAAGTTCTATTTTCCATGGGATTTAGACACTCTCTTCTAGCCTTAGTCATGTATCTCTTCATCATGTTTATATGGAAAAGAATGAAATAGTAGATGGATTTCCCAAGGCTATATTATTGTTGGATGTCAATCAATGACACATATAGGAAGACATCGATGGAAAATACTTCAAATTTCACCATCCTTATTTTTCGTGATAGTTTTTCATTGACATATTGATGTTTGTTTAGAGGGGCATATTTGGATTTTTTCCAAGCTACTTTTTGAGAGTCATGTTGGGACTTTTGTTGGGGGTTTTACTAGAGAGCTCTTGGTGGAACAATTTGTATTTGATTTATTAGGTTTATTTTATCTTGGTATATATCATTATGATGTGAATATTTTAAGACTTCTTAAGGTCTATAATATGTGGGTGTCACTCCGTCATCCGTGGACTTGGGAATTGGAGACTAGAACTACTTCGAATGGATTCTAATAGAAAAAAATGGAATTGGAAGCTTCTCTCATAATAGAAAAAGATGGATTTTTTAGAATTATCATCATAATCATCATTCATCAACATCAAATAAACAAACACTACAATTCATAAAACACATTCCATAAAATGTGTGTGTGTGTGTGTGTTTGTGTGTGTATTCAAAATCGTCTCAGGTGTATATTTTTTACAAAATGGCACATCGTGCCCAATATACAAAAYGAAAAAAAGTTCCCAAACATGGAAAAGTGGCATATGGTGCCCTGATACAAAATGACACTCATTGGTCACTCATTTACCACTACCACCCTTGAAACTATCATGTGCATCTCATGACTTAATCCTTCTTCTCTTACTTGAAGCAACACCTCGAGTGGTTTTGCGCTTAGGTGTGGTGTGTCGCGGCTTCRAAAATTGGACAAAGAAACAACATTCTTATAAGTTTTTTTTCAMAATGAATTAATAGACTTACAAAATGATACATTATAATTCAATATAAGAAAACTCACCGCAGATAATATTGAAAATGGTTCGGGTGTTTCTCTCCTCTGTGACTTTAATATTTCAACGTTTCCACCCTGTAGTAGTTACAAGGATCAAATAATGAAATTAAAAAAAAAAGTGCATAAAATAAATTACATTCATGAGATATAAAAATTCATCAAAAAATGATCTCACTGTGAATAACTCTAGAAACTGTGGAGAGTCACTAGCATGTGGAGCACTCAGTTGTACAACCTTCTCTGAGGAAACATCTATTGTGCCATCCTTAGTGGATGGCATAGTCTGGTCTCCAACATAGATGACCAGTGGGCTATGTGCGGGTGGAACCACTCTGGATTTATCAATGATAAAGGTGGTGTGGGTAGGCAGCGTCCAGTTCCATCCATTGTCAATGGATACAATGGAAAATGTGGCGTGGGTGGGTGGCATACAGGTGCAACCACTGTGGATGGATGTGATGAAAAATATGGTGAGAGTGAGTGATGATAAACCCCCTCGGTTCGTACAAGCAATAATAAAACCCTTGGGGTGGAAAGAGGAGTCCCAAGAGTTGGGGAAAGGTGGAAAATTACTGGACTATCCCTATAGTTAGGGGAAAATGATGGGAGAAATGGCAGTGATGGTGGTGAGTGGAAGGGTGGTGGTATAGGTGACCTAACATTCAATGACGTAGTTTGCATACATATTTATAATATTTTTATTAGTACATAAATGTAAAAGTCAACCAAAATAATATAGAAAATTTCACATTTAAACAAGATTCAACTCGACACATGATACCTATGAACGCGGTGACTTTTCCATGCTAGGTGGACATAGTTCATAATTATATGGTACCACAAGCTATATAATCACAACAACATTATATGCGAGGATGCTAGAAAATAAGAAATCAATGTGGTGAATTTATCAAAGGTGACAAATACCGATGTATGTGATGCACCAAATGCATAAGTTTTCTGTATTGTTGCATCAATGATGGAAACCGACACTATTGCATTGATTTACGTCGAGGGTATGTTATCCGAGTGTAAAAAATACAAACACCATATGCTAAGATATGGAAAAAAATACACAAAATACTATATATATATATATAATCAATGAAGAACATAGAGATGGTGAAGATACTAACCTCCTCCATGAAACTCTCATGTCAATTGGCCTCCATTGGCCCATAAAAAATATGCTCACAACTCCAGCATTTATGAGGGTCACATGAATGCCTAATTTGTCCATGTTCCCTCTCCTGGCTGCAATCTCCTGCAGGGCTTGAAGGTCCAATCCCTCTCTCAATGTCACCTACACATACTTCATGTAGAGATAGTGCTACAAAACTACCATATTGCATCAGTCTTCGAGACAAGGATGTTATGGATAACTGTGTCTAGGTGACGCCTTTTGAGATGGGAGGATGTTGAGCAGGGGGATTAGTCCTTCACCAAGGATGATGAGGAACTAGCACTGGATCAATCCTAGAATTTTATATGTCCTATGTGGACCCATGACCCACCTCCTAGAATTCACCAATATTAAATTAGTTGACATGGTGACCAAACATAAACTCTTCCCATAATTTCCTAAGAAAATATAGAGGCACCTCCCTATTACTATACAAAAAAAATTCAAACACTATAAACCACATGTTCATCCAATTATCCTTACATTATTAGTGGGTGCACCAATCCATACAAATTCATCCCTTTGTGACTGGTGGTTGTAGTCCAGTTCTAGGATCAATGAATGATGATATCAATTCTTGTTTTGTAATGTTAAAATTCTCTCAATTGGTTTTTGTCTATGACAATCCTCCAATATTCAAACATCATATCCATGTGATAAGAAATATTGGTTAATTACCCTTGGGCACTTGCAATGGATGATACAATGGTGTCCAACGAAGTATCCAATGACAATTTGGTGGGCTCTCTAGTACTTCGTAAGTCTTTGACAATTGATCTAAGACACCCCAACCCTTCATCAATTTGTGTGTTTACATTAGTTGGTTGTGGGTTGGGATTTGGTATGCCTTCTCGAGGTTGTGTCAGGATTTGGTTTTCTCTAGGTTTCATGTTAATTATTGTGTTGCAATTTAATATTGGAATTCATATAAATTAGGTTTGGTTTTTAAATTAACTTATCAAATTACAAAAAACATGAAATTAAATAATTTAGGAAATTTAAAAAACACGAAATTGCATGCGAAAAAATATTTGGAATACCTCGTAGATGGCATTAGGATTGTTTGGACACATTGTTAGAAAATCCCAAGGCTTCAATTCACTCAGTGACCTCTCAAACGTATCACCCAACTAGAGGAATGGGTAAGAAAGGGTTGTGGGCCCTTTTAATCAGGACTAATAGGAACACACACACATTCCTAGAGCAAGTGCATGTCCTCAAGAACATGTATGCATTCCTATAGAGGAGCCGATGTCGCACCCCGGGTGACGGTTCAGGGTTTGTCGATATTTTCACATCAGAGATGCATGCACGTTCTTAATAATATGCATGTGTTCTTGTGTGAGCACGTTCATGCTCACCCTATTGCCATTTTTGCCATCACCTTTGTGTTGGATATATTACACACTCACCTCATTCACTTAGTGATTATTAACTATGTTTTCCTAAGTTTTCTAGTCACTGCGAGGGTCTCCTATTTTAAATATTTTTTTCCTAAAGAATACAGTGCCTCCTAAAAAATAGGGGTGCTTTTCCTCTTCAATTTGACTTCAATTAGGAGTTCATTTAACTAGTGGAGGACAACTCATACATGCAAAAGTTTATTTTCTCACCAACAGGGAGCATATATCATGCATGAGTCTAGGAGGGAACATATCATGTGAATGCATTATTTTCTTTCTCCTCCACACATTTGACTCAGTTAACTGAGGTTTGCATTGACAATTAACTTAGACTAGGTCGAAAATAAGTCTAGTTTTTTTTAGTGAGTGTCTAAATCACTTTAGATAAATGACTATGGTTCATTATCTTATCCATGTAGATATCTATGGCACCTTCACCTATGATTAGGGATTATTCATGTATTTATTACTCACTAATGTAATACGATTCATTTATTATTTTCTCTCATTATTGTTTCTCTCTCTCTCTCTGCTTCTTTTGTAAGCTTTTTGTGAATTTCTCTCAGTAGGTTCTCTCTACAGGTTTCAGGGTTTCACCTAAAATTCACATGGTATCAAAGTTGTTGGTTGCTAGGAGAAATGCGGATAAGAACTTATTTGTAGGTACAGAAGATTGCAACAGTAAAAAAAATGGAATTTGCATCGTTAGCACTTCTTGCACAACACAATTATTTCAAGTGGAAGCCACATATTTTATTTCTTCTCGAATATATAGGCTTATACTGAATAACCATAGCAACAAAAATAGATCTTGATTCTATCGATGAGAAAAATTATTTTCTCAACACACAAGATATGGCTTTTGAACTTATCTGTATATTTGTTTCTCCTGAAATTCAATATTTTGTAGAGGACTTATCAATCTCAAATCTAGATGAAGTATGGACCAAATTGGAGGTTCTATTTAGTATAAAATAATATTTTGAAGAATGCATGAATGATATTAACAAGACAAAGCCAACAAAAAATCCATTGTAAGAACGAGCTTCTCATTTTGAGGAGACTTCTGCATGCACCATGCATGCATCCCATGAGTCACATGCAGAGACTCAGATGCATGAAAATTAAGATCTAAGTGTACAGACTTATACTCATCCTCTTGTTCCATACATTCAAGATGATGTCTCTTCTAAATTGGATAAGATAAGATCTCTTTCTTTGGCCAAATAAAGGAATAATTTTTTGGTGTTTTTGCATATTTTTCAAAGGAAAAAAGGGGTGGTGCACTTCAGATTTAATTATGAAAATTTATGAGTATAATTTGCAGAAATAAAATGGTTATTTTAATTCCTCTAGGAAAGATACCCAATTTAAAAACAAAAATCGTTTGAAATGGAGTCAGGGAAGTGAAGTTAAATCCGCATTTTAAAATCGACAATTTTTTAGTGTTTTTCTGGAAATAGCCGTGTGATTTGCAAAGTTTTAATCAAACTTCACATGGAATGGGATTTGGATATTCTTCTTTACAATAAGACAAAGTGGATATATGAAAACATATCGTTGGTCCATTTACTTCATAGTATATGTACAAACATCTACATATTCAATAAAATATTCACCGAGCATAAACTTGCACATTTGCAAGGTCTCGTTGGAGTGAAAGACATGGTTTCTTAGTAGTTGTATTTATTTCCTTATTCATTTTTTATGCATTTTACTTCGAGGGGTGGGGTGCCTCATGTAGAGGACTTGTCAATATAAATTATAGACGAAGTATGGAGAATATTGGAGGTTCTATTTAGGATAAAAGAATATTTAGAAGAATGCATGGAGGAGATTAACAAGACAAATCTAGCAGAAAATCCACCGAAAGAACGAGCTTCTCATTTTGAAGAGAATTTTGCATGTGCCATGCAAACATCCCAAGAGCCACATGAAAATAATCCCATGCATGCATCTTAGGATCCACATGAATATACTTCTACACATACTCTTATTCCATACATTCTAGATGATGTATCCTCCAAATAAGATCAGATCGTATCTCTTTCTTTGGCCAAAGAAAGGAAGATTTTTTTTGTCTTTTTGCTTATTTTTCAAGGGAAAAAAGGAGTGGCACGCTTCAGATTTAGTTATGAAAATTTCATAGTAGAATTTGCAGAAACAAATTGGATATTTGAATTACTCTTAGAAAAATACCCAATTTCAAAAAATAAATCATCCTAAATGGAGTTAGGGAAGTGAAGTTATCAACATTTTAAAATCAACAAATTTTCAGGATTTTTCTGGAAACGACCATGTGATTTGCAAAGATTCACTCAAAATTCGCATGGTATGATATTTTTGTCTTCTTCTTTCCAATAAAATAAATTTGATATATACAGACATAGAGGTTTGCATTGATAGTTGACTTAGACTAGGTGGAAAATAACTTGAGTTTCTATCAGTGAGTGTCTACATCACTCTAGATCACTGACTATGGAACATTCTCTTAGCCATGTAGCTATCTATGGACTACTCACCTATTATTAGGGATTATTCATGTATTTATGACTCACTAATGTAATACAATTCATTTATTCATTTATCTCATTTGTGCTTCTCTCTCTTTATGTTTCTTTTGCAAGCTTTGTGTGAATTTATCTAGCTAGGTTCTCTATGCAGGTTTTAGGGTTTCACCCAATGTTCACACTTTGTGCACAACCCATAAACACATAATTAACTATTAATTACATTGGGCATGGGCTGCATATCTTCTGTTATTCTTTTGTAACCCTTTCTTAGGAAATACTTTAGCTAGTCATTAGTGGGTTGATGACTATAGTTGTTAAACCACATGAAATAAGAGAAAACCATATTTAATAATAAAATATATTAATTTGGTATATTAGCATAATAAATTACATTATATTGATAAGCTTATAAGGAACCCTCCAATTGTAGATCTCCTGTGTTGACCCAAATAATGTGCAATAGTTAATTTATTTGCATTTATTCATGCTTGTACATAAAAAAATATAAAATCATTTAATCTCAATAATGTCCAACAAATTACCACAAAGGTATGTCAATCATACTAAATATTACATCAAATAAAGATAAGAAGTTAAAAATATATCAAAATAAATATCTACAAGCATATATTTTTTATTACTTTTGTTGATTTTTGCTATGGTATCTCAAAGTTTACTCCTTGTGCTTTCTTATCTTGAACAATTCTTTGGGCCTCTTTGAATTCATTCGAGATTTTTTTAAATGTATATTTTTCAATATCAAATGATGTTTTTTTATAGTCCTCGCCTTTGTCAATGTCATTGAATTGTACCTACTAAACTTGTTTGAAACCACAAAGAATGAAGACACCTATAAAATTGAATGATGATACACAACGAAATATAAAAGGTGAAGGACTATATATATGAGAGAGTACACATGTGACTAATTTAAACATATTTCACCTGATATGATATCTCTACATCCTAATAATTTCATAGAATCTATGAAGGTCCTATTTATCACTAAATCATAAATATTGATGTTGGTCACTATAATTGCTTAATTGCTTCAAACAATCAAGTGCTACATAAATTGTCAACCCAGGGAAGTCTGTTTATTTCAAAGGTAACCATGCACTATATATGCTCAATTCCAAAAGCAACTTAGAGTTGTAGTAAATGAAACTATATTAATCACACTTGCCTTGAATGAACTGAAGTTCTAGCTTGAATTATAGAAAAACAAACTACTTATTGCAGAGCTTGAAGAGATGATTAATCTAAAGAATCCTAGATTATATTGAAATAACAACTACAACAGGAAAGACAACTATTCTGTAACCAGAGAACGGGACCCTATTCCCAAGCAGGAACTTCAGCACTTTGTTTCTGATGGACACACTTTCATGAACTCATTAATGCATTGAAGGCTTAACTATTCTAACAAAGAACAAGACCCTTTAATTCCTTCCTTTAAGTAGGAACCTTTAGTACGAGTCTCTGATTAGCACACTCATGAAAATGATTGAAAGCTAACTACTTCTAACAGAGAACATGACCCTTTAATTATTTCCTTTAAGCAGGAACCTTTAGTACCAGTCTCTGATTAGCACACTTATGAAAATAATTGAAAGATGACTACTTCTAA
>ML833781.1:69250-82604 GCA_009831015.1 Picea engelmannii
GTGCCCCTCTTTCCAACTCGTCTTGCCTTGCCCTTGGTCCCCCAACCTTGGCCAGGCTCTTGGTGCGTTTCGTTACGGTTCTTCGTGCTTTTGGGCGCCCATGTTGCGAACTCGCCTTGCGTTGTGTTTGGGCACCCATCTTGCGAACTCCCCTTGCGTTGCGTTCGGGCGCCCAACCTTGGAGAGGCCGTATTAAAAAATATACCTCCAAGCCAAAATTGGTTCTTATCCGTCCTTCGGCTCGTCTTTTTGCCTAGTGCTCCCTTTGCGTGGTCGTTTTTGTTACAGCTCTTCATGCGTTTTGGTACGACTCTTCATGCGTTTCATTACGGTCATTCGTGCGTTCTATTACGGCTCTTCGTGCATTTGGCCGCCCATCTTGCCAACTGGCCTTGTATTTCATTTGGGTGCCCCTCTTGCCAACTCGCCTTGCCTTGCCCTTGGTCGCCCAACCTTGGCCAAGCTCCTCGTGTGTTTCGTTACGGCTCTTCGTGTGTTTGGGTGTCCATTTTGCGAAGTCGCCTTGCGTTGCGTTTGGGCGCCCATCTTGCGAACTCACCTTGCCTTGCGTTCGGGCGCCCAACCTTGGTGAGGTCGTATTAAAACCTCTACCTCCAAGCCAAAATTGGTTCTTATCCGTCCTCCAGCTTGTCTTTTTTCCTAGTTCTCCCTTTGTGTGGTCGTTTTCGTTGCGGCTCTTCATGCGTTTCGTTACGACCATTCGTGCGTTCCATTACGGCTCTTCGTGCATTTCGTTACGGACATTCGTGCGTTCCGTTATGGCTCTTCGTGCGTTTGGTCGCCCATCTCGCCAACCAGCCTTGCATTGCAGTTGGGTGCCCCTCTTCCCAAATCGCCTTGCGTTGCCCTTGGTCGCCCAACCTTGGCCAAGCTCCTCGTGCATTTCATTATGGCTCTTCGTGCGTCTGGGTGCCCATGTTGAGAAGTTGCCTTGTGTTGTGTTGGGACACCCATCTTCCAAACTCGCCTTACGTTGTGTTTGGGCCCCCAACCTTGGTGAGGGCCTATTAAAAAGTCTACCTCCAAGCCAAAATTGGTTCTTATCCGTCATCTGTCTCGTCTTTTTTCCTAGTGCTCCCTTGTCTGGTCGTTTTCGTTACGGCTTTTTGTGCTTTTCGTTACGGTCGTTTGTGCATTTCGTTACGGCTCTTCATGCGTTTGGGTGCCCATCTTACCAACTGGCCTTTCATTGCATTTGGGTGCCCCTCTTTCCAACTCCCCTTGCCTTGCATTGCGTTTGGGCGCCCATCTTGCAAACTCGCCTTGCCTTTCGTTCGGGCACCCAACCTTGGTGAGGCCGTATTAAAAAATCTACCTCCAAGCCAAAATTGGTTCTTATCCATCCTCTGGCTCGTCTTTTTGCCTAGTGCTCCCATTGTGTGGTCGTTTTAATTACGGCTCTTCGTGCGTTTCGTTACGACCATTCATGCGTTCCGTTACGGCTCTTCGTGTGTTTGGTCGGCCATCTCGCTAATCGGCCTTGCATTGCATTTGGGTGCCCCTCTTGCCAACTCACCTTGCCTTGCCCTTGGTCGCCCTACCTTGGCCAGGCTCCTCGTGTGTTTCGTTACGGCTCTTCGTGCGTTTGGGTGCCCATGTTGTGAAGTCACCTTACGTTGCGTTTGGGGGCCCATCTTGCGAACTCACCTTGCGTTGCGTTCGGGTGCCCAACCTTGGTGAGGCCGTATTAAAAAATATACCTCCAAGTCAAAATCGGTTCTTATCTGTCCTCCGACTCGTCTTTTTTCCTAGTGCTCCCTTGTGTGGTCGTTTTTGTTACGGCTCTTCGTGCGTTTCGTTACGGCCGTTCGTGCATTTCGTTACGGTTCTTCGTGCATTTGGGCGCCCATCTTGCCAACTGGTCTTGCATTTCGTTTGGGCGCCCATCTTGCCAAATGGTCTTTCATTTCGTTTGGATGCCCATCTTGCCAATTGGTCTTGCATTTCGTGAACCACATGTCTATATGATCACGCAATTTTTTCGTTGGAACCTTTCCAAACACTCACCTCGAATTTTTTGGAATTTACGACGGAGAATTTTTTGGGTGACCAAGGGCAAGGCAAGGTGAGTTGGAAAGAGGGGAACCCAAACGCAATGCAAGGCAAGGTGGCAATATGGGTGCCCAAATGCACGAAGACATGTAATGAAATGCACGAATGACCGTAACGAAACACACAAAGAGTCGTAACGAAAACGACCACACAAGGGAGCACTGGGCGAAAAGACGAGCCGGAGGACGGATAAGAACCAATTTTGTCTTGGAGGTAGATTTTTTAATACGGCCTCACCAAGGTCGGGCGCTCGAACACAATGCAAGGCGAGTTCGCAATATGGGCGCCCGAATGCAATGCAAGGCGAGTTCGCAACATGGGCGCCCAAACACTCGAAGAGCCGTAACAAAACACACGAGGAGCTTGGCCAAGGTTGGGGACCAAGGGCAAGGCAAGTCGAGCTGGAAAGAGGGGAACCCAGATGCAATGCAAGGCCAATTGGCAAGATGGGCGCCCAAACACACGAAGAGCCGTAATGAAACGCACAAACGGCCGTAACGAAACGCACGAAGAGTCGCAACGGAAACGACCAAAAAAGGGAGAACTAGGCAAAAATATGAGCCGGATGACGGATAAGAAGAAATTTTGGCTTGGAGGTAGATATTTTAATACGGCCTCACCAAGGTTGGGCACCCGAACGCAAGGCAAGCCGAGTTCGCAAGATGGGTGCCCAAACGCACGAAAAGCCGTAACGAAACGCATGAAGAGCCTGACCAAGGGCAAGGCAAGGCGAGTTGGCAAGAGGGGCACCCAAATGCAATGCAAGGCTAGTTGGCAAGATGGGCACCCGAATGCACGAAGAGCCATAACGAAATGCACGAATGGCCGTAACGAAAAGCACAAAGAGTCGTAACGAAAATGACCACACAAGGGAGCACTAGGCAAAAAGAGGAGACGGATGATGGATAAGAACCAATTTTGGCTTGGAGGTAGATTTTTTAATACGCCCTCACCAAGGTTGCGGGGCCGAATGCAACGTAAAGTGAGTTCGGAAGATGGGTGTCCCAACGCAACACAAAGCAACTTCTCAACATGAGCACCCAGACGCACGAAGAGCCGTAACAAAATGCATGAGGAGACTGACCAAGGTTGGGCGACCAAGGGCAAGGCAAGGCGAGTTGGCAAGAGTGGCACCCAAACGAAATGCAATACCAGTTCGCAAGATGGGCACCCAAACGCATGAAGAGTCATAATTAAACGCATGAATGGTAGTAACGAAATGCACGAAGAGCCGTAACAAAAACGACCACACAAGGGAGCACTAGGAAAAAAGACGAGTCGGAGGATGGATAAGAACTGATTTTGACTTGGAGGTACATTTTTTAATACGGCCTCACCAAGGTTGGGCGCCTGAACGCAACGCAAGATGAGTTCGCAAGATGGGCGCCCAAACGCAACACAAGGCAAGGGGAGTTGGCAAGAGGGGCACCCAAATGCAATGCAAGGCCAGTTGGCAAGATGGGCGCCCAAACCTTGGTGAGTCCGTATTAAAAAATCTGCCTCCAAGTCAAAATCGATTCTTATTCGTCCTCCAGCTCATCTTTTTGCCTAGTGCTCCCTTGTGTGGTTGTTTTTGTTACGGCTCTTCGTGGGTTTCGTTACTGTCCTTTATGCATTTCGTTACGGCTCTTCATGCGTTTGGGCACCCATCTTGCCAACTGGTCTTGCATTTCGTTTGGGTGCCCCTCTTGCCAACTCGCCTTGCCTTGCCCTTGGTCACCCAACCTTGGCCAGTCTCCTCATGCATTTTGTTACGGCTCTTCGTGCATCTGGGTGCCCATGTTGAGAATTCGCCTTGCGTTGTGTTGGGGCACCCATCTTCCAAACTCGCCTTACATTGCGTTCGGGCCCCCAACCTTGGTGAGGGCGTATTAAAAAATCTACCTCCAAGCCAAAATTGGTTCTTATTCGTCATCCGTCTCATCTTTTTGCCTAGTGCTCACTTGCATGGTCATTTTCGTTATGGCTCTTCGTGCTTTTCGTTACGGCCGTTCGTGCGTTTTGTTACAGCTCTTCGTTCTCTCGGGCGCCCATCTTGCCAACTAGCCTTGCATTGCATTTGGGTGCCCCTCTTGCCAACTCGCCTTGCCTTTCCCTTGGTCAGGCTCCTCATGCGTTTCGTTATGGCTTTTTGTGCATTTGGGCGCCCATCTTGCGAACTCGCCTTGCCTTGCATTTGGACGCCCAACCTTGGTGAGGCCATATTAAAAAATCTACCTCCAAGCCAAAATCGCTTCTTATCTGTCATTCGGCCCGTCTTTTTTCCTAGTGCTCCCTTTTGTGGTTGTTTTCGTTGCGACTCTTCATGGGTTTCGTTACAGCCATTTGTGTGTTTCGTTACGGCTATTTGTGTGTTTGCGCGCCCATCTTGCCAATTGGCCTTGCATGAAATCTGGGTGGCCCTCTTGCCAACTTGACTTGCCTTTCCCTTGGTCCCCAACCTTGGCCAGGCTCCTCGTGTGTTTCGTTACGACTCTTCGTGCGTTTGGGCGCCCATGTTGCGAACTTGCCTTGCGTTGCGTTCGGGCGCCCATCTTTCGAACTCGCCTTGCGTTGCGTTCGAGCGCCCATCTTTCGAACTCGCCTTGCGTTGCGTTCGGGCGCCCAACCTTGGTGAGGCCGTATTAAAAAATCTACCTCCAAGACAAAATTGGTTCTTATCCGTCCTCTGACTCGTCTTTTCGCCCAGTGCTCCCTTGTGTGGTCGTTTTCGTTAGGGATCTTCATGCATTTCATTATGGCCATTCGTGTGTTTCATTACGGCTCTTCGTGCATTTGGGCACCCATATTGCCACCTGGCCTTGCATTGTGTTTGGGTTCCCCTCTTTCCAACTTGCCTTGCCTTGCCCTTGGTCACCCAAAAAATTCTCCATCGTAAATTCCAAAAAAATCGAAGTGAGTGGTTGGAAAGGTTCGAACGAAAAAATTGCGTGATCATATAAACATGTGGTTCACGAAATGCAAGACCAGTTGGAAAGATGGGTGCCCAAACTAAATGCAAGACTAGTTGGCAAGATCGGGGCCCAAACGTATGAAGAGCCATAAAAAAACGCACGAACGACAGTAACGAAACGCACGAAGAGCCGTAACAAAAACGACCACACAAGGGAGCACTAGGAAAAAAGACGAGCCGGAGGACGGATAAGATCCGATTTTGACTTGGAGGTAGATTTTTTAATATGGCCTCACTAAGGTTGGGCGCCCGAACGCAACGCAAAGTGAGTTCGCAAGATGGGTGCCCAAACGCAACGCAAGGCAAGGGCAGCTGGCAAGAGGGGTAGCCAAATGCAATGCAAGGCCAGTTGGCAAGATGGGCGCCCAAACCTTGGTGTGGCCGTATTAAAAAATCTACCTCCAAGTCAAGATCGGTTCTTATCCGTCCTCCGGCTCGTCTTTTTGCCTAGTGCTCCCTTGTGTGGTCGTTTTTGTTACAACTCTTCGTGGGTTTTGTTACTGTCGTTCATTCATTTCGTTACGAATCTTCGTGTGTTTGGGTGCCCATCTTGCCAACTGGTCTTGCATTTCGTTTGGGTGCCCCTCTTGCCAACTCGCCTTGCCTTGCCCTTGGTCGCCCAACCTTGCCCAGTCTCCTCATGCGTTTTGTTACAGCTCTTCCTGCATCTGGGTGCCCATGTTGAGAAGTCGACTTGCATTGCGTTGGGACACCCATCTTCCGAACTCGCCTTACATTGCGTTCGGGCCCCCAACCTTGGTGAGGGCATATTAAAAAATCTACCTCCAAGCCAAAATTGGTTCTTATCCGTCATTCGTCTCGTCTTTTTGCCTAGTGCTCACTTGCGTGGTTGTTTTCGTTACGGCTCTTCGTGCTCTTCATTACGGCCGTTCGTGTGTTTCGTTATGGCTCTTCGTGCGTTCGGGCACCCATCTTGCCAACTAGCCTTGCATTGCGTTTGGGTGCCCCTCTTGCCAACTCACCTTGCCTTGCCCTTGGTCAGGCTCCTCGTGCGTTTCGTTACAACTTTTCGTGCATTTGGGCGCCCATCTTGAGAACTCGCCTTGCCTTGCATTTGGGCGCCCAACCTTGGTGAGGCCATATTAAAAAATCTACCTTCAAGCCAAAATTGCTTCTTATCCGTCATCCAGCTCGTCTTTTTTCCTAGTGCTCCCTTTTGTGGTCGTTTTCGTTGCGTCTCTTCGTGCGTTTCGTTACAGCCGTTCATGCGTTTCGTTACGGCTAATCATGTGTTTGGGCACCCATGTTTCCAATTGGCCTTGCATTGCATCTGGGTGCCCCTCTTGCCAACTTGACTTGACTTGCCCTTGGTCCCCAACCTTGTCTAGGCTCCTCGTGTGTTTCGTTACAGATCTTCGTGCGTTTGGGTGCCCATGTTGCGAACTCACCTTGCGTTTCGTTCAGGTGCCCATCTTGCAAACTCGCCTTGCGTTGCGTTCGGGCACCCAAACTTGGTGAGGCCGTATTAAAAAATCTACCTCCAAGCCAAAATTGGTTCTTATTCGTCCTCCGGCTCGTCTTTTCGCCCAGTGCTCCCTTGTGTGGTCATTTTCGTTACGGCTCTTCATGCATTTGTTACGGCCGTTCGTGCATTTCGTTATGGCTCTTCATGCGTTTGGGTGCCCATCTTGCCAACTGGCCTTGCATTGCATTTGGGTGCCCCTCTTTCCAACTCCCATTACCTTGCATTGCGTTTGGGCGCCCTTCTTGTGAACTCACCTTGCCTTGCGTTTGGGCGCCCAACCTTGGTGAGGCTGTATTAAAAACTCTACCTCCAAGCCAAAATTGTTTCTTATCCATCCTCCGGCTCGTCTTTTTTCCTAGTGCTCCCATTGTGTGGTCGTTTTTGTTACGGCTCTTCGTGCGTTTCGTTACGACCATTCGTGCGTTTCGTTACGTCTCTTCGTGTGTTTGGTCGGCCATCTCACCAACCGGCCTTGCATTTCATTTTGGTGCCCCTCTTTCCAACTCACCTTGCCTTGCCCTACCTTGGCCAGGCTCCTCGTTTGGGTGCCCATGTTGCGAAGTCGCCTTGCGTTGAGTTTGGGCGCCCATCTTGCGAACTCACCTTGCATTGCGTTCGGGTGCCCAACCTTGGTGAGGCCGTATTAAAAAATATACCTCCAAGTCAAAATCGATTCTTATCCGTCCTTTGGCTCGTATTTTTGCCTAGTGCTCCCTTGTGTGGTCATTTTTGTTACGGCTCTTCGTGCGTTTCGTTACGGCCGTTCGTGCATTTCGTTATGGTTCTTCGTGCATTTGGGCGCCCATCTTGCCAACTGGTCTTGCATTTCGTTTGGGCGCCCATCTTGCCAACTGGTCTTTCATTTCGCTTGGGTGCCCATCTTGCCAATTGGTCTTTCATTTCGTGAACCACATGTCTATATGATCACGCGATTTTTTCGTTGGAACCTTTCCAAACACTCACTTCGAATTTTTTGGAATTTACGACGGAGAATATTTTGTGCAACCAAGGGAAAGGCAAGGTGAGTTGGAAAGAGGGGAACCCAAACGCAGTGCAAGTTCAGGTGGCAAGATGGGTTCCCAAATGCACGAAGAGCCGTAATGAAATGCACGAACGATCGTAATGAAACGCATGAAGAGTCGTAACGAAAACGACCACACAAGGGAGCACTGGGTGAAAAGACGAGCCGGAGGACGGATAAGAACCAATTTTGTCTTGGAGGTAGATTTTTTAATAAGGCCTCACCAAGGTCGGGCGCTCGAACACAACGCAAGGCGAGTTTGCAAGATGGGCGCTCGAACGCAATACAAGGATATTTCGCAACATGGGCGCCCAAACACACGAAGAGCCGTAACAAAACATACGAGGAGCTTGGCCAAGGTTGGGGACCAAGGGCAAGGCAAGTCAAGTTGGCAAGAGGGGCACCCAGACGCAATGCAAGGCCAATTGGCAAGATGGGCGCCCAAACACACGAAGAGCCGTAACGAAACGCACAAACGGCCGTAACGAAACACATGAAGAGCCGCAACGGAAACGACCACAAAAGGGAGAACTAGGCAAAAAGACGAGCCAGATGATGGATAAGAAGCAATTTTGGCTTGGAGGTAGATTTTTTAATACGGCCTCACCAAGGTTGGGCACCTGAATGCAAGGCAAGCTGAGTTTGCAAGATGGGTGCCCAAACGCACGAAAAGCCGTAACGAAATGCACGAGGAGCCTGACCAAGGGCAAGGCAAGGCAAGTTGGCAAGAGGGGAACCCAAACGCAATGCAAGGCTAGTTGGCAAGATGGGCGCCCGAACACACGAAGAGCCATAACGAAACGCACGAATGGCCGTAACGAAAAGCACGAAGAACCATAACGAAAATGACCACACAATGGAGCACTAGGCAAAAAGACGAGACGGATGACGGATAAGAACCAATTTTGGCTTGGAGGTAGATTTTTTAATACGCCCTCACCAAGGTTGGGGGCCCAAATGCAACGTAAGGCAAGTTCGGAAGATGGGTGTCCCAACGCAATGGAAGGTGACTTCTCAACATGAGCACCCAGACGCACGAAGAGCTGTAACAAAACGCATGAGGAGACTGGCCAAGGTTGGGCGACCAAGGGCAAGGCAAGGCGAGTTGGCAAGAGTGGCACCCAAACGAAATGCAAGACGAGTTGGCAAGATGGGCGCCCAAACGCATGAAGATCCGTAACGAAACGCACGAAAGGTAGTAACAAAATGCACGAAGAGCCGTAACAAAAATGACCACACAAGGGAGCACTAGGAAAAAAGATGAGCCGAAGGACAGATAAGAACCGATTTTGACTTGGAGGTAGATTTTTTAATACGGCCTCACCAAAGTTGGGCGCCCAAACGCAAAGCAAGGCGAGTTCGCAAGATGGGCGCCCAAACGCAACACAAGGGAAGGGGAGTTGGCAAGAGGGGCACCCAAATGCAATGCAAGGCCAGTTGGCAAGATGGGTGCCCAAAACTTGGTGAGGCCATATTAAAAAATCTACCTCCAAGTCAAAATTGGTTCTTATCTGTCCTTCGGCTCGTCTTTTTGCCTAGTGCTCCCTTGTGTGGTTGTTTTTGTTACGACTCTTCATGGGTTTCGTTACTGTTGTTCATGCATTTCGTTACGGCTCTTCGTGCATTTGGGCGCCCATCTTGCCAACTGGTCTTGCATTTCGTTTGGGTGCCCCTCTTGCCAACTCGCCTTGCCTTGCCCTTGGTCGCCCAACCTTGGCCAGTCTCCTCATGCATTTCATTACGGCTCTTTGTGCGTCTGGGTGCCCATGTTGAGAAGTCACCTTGCGTTGCATTGGGACACCCATCTTCCGAACTCACCTTACGTTACGTTCGGGCCCCCAACCTTGGTGAGGGCGTATTAAAAAATCTACCTCCAAGCCAAAATTGGTTCTTATCCATCATCCGTCTCGTCTTTTTGCCTAGTGCTCACTTGCATGGTCGTTTTCATTACGGCTCTTCATTCTTTTCGTTACGGTCGTTCGTGCATTTTGTTATGGCTCTTCGTGCGTTCAGGCGCCCATCTTTCCAACTAGCCTTGCATTACGTTTGGGTGCCCCTCTTGCCAACTCGCCTTGCCTTGCCCTTGGTCAAGCTCCTCGTGCGTTTTGTTATGGATTTTTGTGTGTTTGGGTGCCCATCTTGCGAACTCGCCTTGCCTTGCATTTGGCCACCCAACCTTGGTGAGGTCGTATTAAAAAATCTACCTCCAAGCCAAAATTGCTTATTATCCGTCATTTGGCTCGTCTTTTTGCCTAGTGCTCCCTTTTGTGGTCATTTTCGTTGCGGCTCTTCGTGGGTTTCATTACAGCCGTTCATGTGTTTCGTTACGACTATTCGTGTGTTTGGGCACCCATCTTGCCAATTGGCCTTGCATTACATCTGGGTGCCCCTCTTGCCAACTTGGCTTGCCTTGCCCTTGGTCCCCAACCTTGGCCAGGCTCCTCGTGTGTTTCGTTACGGCTCTTCGTGCATTTGGGCGCCCATGTTGAGAACTCGCCTTGCATTGCGTTCGGGCGCCCATCTTTCGAACTCGCCTTGCGTTGCGTTCGGGCGCCCGACCTTGGTGAGGCCGTATTAAAAAATCTACCTCCAAGACAAAATTGGTTCTTATCCGTCCTCCGACTCGTCTTTTTTCCCAGTGCTCCCTTGCGTGGTCGTTTTCGTTACGACTCTTTGTGCATTTCGTTATGGTCGTTCATGTGTTTCATTACGGCTCTTCGTGCATTTGGGCACCCATCTTGCCACCTGGCCTTGCATTGCGTTTGGGTTCCCCTCTTTCCATCTCGCCTTGCCTTGCCCTTGGTCACCCAAAAAATTCTCCATCGTAAATTCCAAAAAAATCGAAGTGAGTGGTTGGAAAGGTTCCAACAAAAAAATCGCCTGATCATATAAACATGTGGTTCACGAAATGCAAGACCAGTTGGAAAGATGGGTGCCCAAACTAAATGCAACACTATTTGGCAAGATCGGGGCCCAAACGTATGAAGAGCCGTAACAAAACACACGAACGATAGTAATGAAACGCATGGAGAGCCGTAACAAAAACGACCACACAAGGGAGCACTAGGAAAAAAGACAAGCCAGAGGATGGATAAGATCCGATTTTGACTTGGAGGTATATTTTTTAATACGGCCTCACCAAGGTTGGGCGCCCGAATGCAACGCAAGGTGAGTTCGCAAGATGGGTGCCCAAACGCAATGCAAGGCAAGGGGATTTGGCAAGAGGGGCAGCCAAATGCAATGCAAGGCCAGTTAGCAAGATGGGCACCCAAACCTTGGTGAGGCCGTATTAAAAACTCTACCTCCAAGTCAAAATTGGTTCTTATCCGTCCTCCGGCTTGTATTTTTGCCTAGTGCTCCCTTGTGTGGTCGTTTTTGTTACGGTTCTTCGTGGGTTTCGTTACTGTCGTTCATGCATTTTGTTACGGCTCTTCGTGCGTTTGGGCGCCCATCTTGCCAACTGGTCTTGCATTTCATTTGGGTGCCCTTCTTGACAACTCGCCTTTCCTTGCCCTTGGTCACCCAACCTTGGCCAGTCTCCTCATGCATTTTGTTACGGCTCTTCGTGCGTCTGGGTGCCCATGTTGAGAAGTCGCCTTGCGTTGCGTTGGGACACCCATCTTCCAAACTCGCCTTACGTTGCGTTCAGGCCCCCAACCTTGGTGAGGGCATATTAAAACATCTACCTCCAAGCCAAAATTGGTTCTTATCCATCATTCGTCTCGTCTTTTTGCCTAGTGCTCACTTGCGTGGTTGTTTTTGTTACGGCTCTTCGTGCTTTTCGTTACGGCCGTTTGTGTGTTTCGTTATGGCTCTTCATGCGTTCGGGCACCCATCTTGCCAACTAGCCTTGCATTGCGTTTGGGTGCCCCTCTTGCCAACTCGCCTTGCCTTGCCCTTGGTCAGGCTCCTTGTGCATTTTGTTACGGCTTTTCATGCGTTTGGGCGCCCATCTTGCGAACTCGCCTTGCCTTGCATTTGGGCGCCCAACCTTGGTGAGGCCATATTAAAAAATATACCTCCAAGCCAAAATTGCTTCTTATCCGTCATCCGGCTTGTCTTTTTTCCTAGTGCTCCCTTTTGTGGTCGTTTTCATTGCGACTCTTCGTGCATTTCGTTACAACCGTTCATGCGTTTCGTTACGGATAATCGTGTGCTTGGGTGGCCATCTTTCCAATTGGCCTTGCATTGCATCTGGGTGCCACTCTTGCCAACTTGACATGCCTTGCCCTTGGTCCCCAACCTTGGCCAGGCTCCGCGTGTGTTTCGTTACAGCTCTTCGTGCGTTTGGACGCCCATGTTGCGAACTCGTCTTGCATTGCGTTCGGGCGCCCATCTTGTGAACTCGCCTTGCGTTGCATTCGGGCGCCTGACCTTGGTGAGGCCGTATTAAAAAATCTACCTCCAAGACAAAATTGGTTCTTATCCGTCCTCCGGCTCGTCTTTTCGCCCAATGCTCCCTTGTGTGGTCATTTTCGTTACGGCTCTTCATGCATTTCGTTATGGTCATTCGTGCTTTTCGTTACGGCTCTTTGTGCATTTGGGCACCCATCTTGCCACCTGGCCTTGCATTGCGTTTGGGTTCCCCTCTTTCCAACTCGCCTTGCCTTTCCCTTGGTCACCCAAAAAATTGCGTGATCATATAAACATGTGGTTCACGAAATGCAAGACCAGTTGGCAAGATGGGCGCCCAAACGAAATGCAAGAACAGTTGGCAAGATGGGTGACCAAACGCACGAAGAGCCGTAATGAAACGCACGAACGGCAGTAACGAAACGCACGAAGAGCCGTAACAAAGATGACCACACAAGGGAGCACTAGGCAAAAAGATGAGCCGGAGGACGGATAAGAACCGATTTTGACTTGGAGGTAGATTTTTTAATACGGGCTCACCAAGGTTGGGCGCCCGAACGCAACGCAAGGTGAGTTCGCAAGATGGGCGCCCAAATGCAACGCAAGGCGACTTCGCAACATGGGCACCCAAACGCACGAAGAGTCGTAACGAAATGCACAAGGAGCCTGGCCAAGGTTGGGCGACCAAGGGCAAGGCAAGGCGAGTTGGCAAGAGGGGCACCCAAATGCAATGCAAGGCCGGTTGGGGAGATGGGCGAACAAACGCACGAGGAGCCGTAACGAAACACATGAATGGCCGTAACGAAACGCACGAAGAGCCGTAACAAAAACGACCGCACAAAGGGAGCACTAGGAAAAAAGACGAGCCGGAGGATGGATAAGAACCAATTTTGGCTTGGAGGTAGAGTTTTTAATATGGCCTCACCAAGGTTGGGCGCCCGAAAGCAACGCAAGGCAAGTTCACAAGATGGGCGACCAAACGCAAGGCAAGGCAAGGCGAGTTGGCAAGAGGGGCACCCAAGTGCAATGCAAGGCCAGTTGGCAATATGGGTGCCCAAACACATGAAGAGCCATAACGGAATGCACGAACGGTCGTAACGAAACGCACGAAGAGCCGTAGCGAAAACGACCACACAAAGGGAGCACTAGGGAAAAAGACGAGTCAGAGGACAGATAAGAACCAATTTTGGCTTGGAGGTAGATTTTTTAATACGGCCTCACCAAGGTTGGGTGCCTGAATGCAACGCAAGCTGAGTTCACAAGATGGGTTCCCAAATGCAACGTAAGGAGAATTCGCAACATGGGCACCCAAACGCACGAAGAGCCGTAACAAAACACACGAGGAGCTTGGCCAAGGTTGGGCGACCAAGGGCAAGGCAATGCGAGTTGGCAAGAGGGGCACCCAAATGCAATGCAAGGCCAGTTGGCAAGATGGGCGACAAAATGCACGAAGAGCCGTAACAGAATG
>ML833782.1:0-12870 GCA_009831015.1 Picea engelmannii
GTGGTTCTTCATCTTCGGCAATATGAGCATGTTGTCTTTTGTGCTTCCTCTTGTACTCTTCTTTTCTGACTGGACAATTGTTCGCCTTGTGTCCCATCTTATCACAATGATAGCATTGTATAGATGAGAGATCTCATCCCTTATGTTGTCCTTTCTTCTAAAAGTTTCTTGAATGAGATTCTTGATTGTTGTGTGTCTCTATGAGATTCCCTTTTGAAATAGGGTTTCTTCCTTCCTCCTTTTGTATGAGTAGCTAGGTCTTGATCGTCGTCCCTTGCTAGTAGCGCTTCATGGTTGGCTACACTTGTTTCTTCTTGGGTGCATTCTTCCCATAGGCTTTCAAATTGTAGTTTCTGCTTTCTGCCACATAATGACTGGATGAAGGCATCCCAAGGTCTTGCGAGACCATTTAGGGCTGTCATTACAAATTCGTATTCGTCGATGATGTCTCCAATTGCTTTCAACTGTTCTTTTATTTCTGAGATTTGGGAGAAATATTCTTGAATCATTTCTCCTTTCTGCATCTTGGTATTCTTCAACTGAGTTCTGAGATTCATCTTCCGATTGATGTTCTTTCCTTCATATAGTTTTCTTAGAGCATCAAACATCTCCTTCGGGGTCTTATTTGACGATACATACAAGATCAGGTGATCTTTGATTGAATCTGCAATGATTCTCTAAGCCATGATTGAGTCCTTCTGATGCTTCGCTTTCTCTACGGCATCTTCAGGTTCCTCCACTTCTTCTTTGATAAATATTGATAGGTCATTCTCTGCAAGGATCAGACCGATCCTATACTTCCAGGCATGGAAGTTGTCTATGCCTTCCAATTTCTCAACAAGCTTTGTGCTTGTAGACATCTTGTACTTTACGGTAACAAAAATGACCAAAAATTGAAAGTGCTTGAAATCAAGTTTTGATCTTACTAGGAGGTGCGCTTGGCTGAGGCGAGTATCCTGGTGTCCTCAGATTTGAGAAATTACAAATTTCACCCCTTCAAATCTGCTCTGCAGATTTCTGGACTGGTGCTTCTGGTTTTCTGGTACCTCTGGTACTCTAGTACTTCTAGTACTTCTGGTTTTCTGGTACTTTGTGAAACTAGGGTTTCACTTTCCAGAGGATCCAGCCACTAAAAAGGTGCGCTCTAGGTTCCAAATTGATCCTTAGGGGAGGGCGCGACTTTCTAGGATGATAGGGAGCTGAAAACACTCACTTTTTCAAAACCCTAATTTTGGGGTCCGGTAACAGTGACGTTTTTCCTCTTACAAATTGTGCTTTCTTCAGGTTGGATCTGATACCATGTTAATGTTTATGCTATTATTATAGTTCTTTGCATTTCATAAGATAAGAGCATAATAAGAACAAGATCAATGAGAAATACACATCCACAAGAGACACAACATTTATCCTGGGAAACCCTTTAGGGGAAGAAAACCCAGCAAAAACCTCCTTATCATAAATGGCTTATACAATGTTCAAGAGATAACTCAAACCAATACAGAAAGTCCTCCCCAAGAGATGTGCCACCCTTCTTCTCCTCTTTCCAACTTCCAATTGCAGCTTGCCTCATAAGATAATGAGCAAGTGAAGTGTGTGTAAGAAGTGAGGCACTAGCCTCTTATTTATATCAATCTGGCATGTGTGAAGAGTCACCATATGGTAGGGCCGACCTCTCACTCTGGGTGGGTAAACCCACCTTTAATTAATTCTGGCCCTTTCATTATAATTGTTGGGGCCGACTTCTTATTCTGCACTTTGTAATTGCCCGATGACCAATCCGCAAAAGGGGATTTGGTCCTTATACAATTACCGACTTGATTAATCCTCAATGGGGATTAATCTAATAACAATAATATTAATAATGACATGATTAATCCTCAATGGGGATTTAATCCAATAATAATAATAACATGATTAATCCACAATGGGGATTTAATCCAATAACAAAATAATAAGAATGCTCTTCGCAGTTACATTATTTCAACAATCCAATATATTCATTATGTTAAAAGGAGATGCACTAACCAACGATTAATGTGACCAAATAACAATTACTATGTATTTAACTAGTTCATTGTTCATAATCAAATGTCCAACACAGTGTCATCACAAGACAATATGCATTCCACACAATATGTAAGGGAGTTTCATTCCTTTTGTTAATAACAATTCTCAAATGTGTAATAATAACCATTTCTGCTATGTTAATCATTCAAATCAACCACTGCCCATACATTACTTCAATCATCAAATACACTCAAAAACTGTGTTTCAAAATTGCAATGAAGTTATATTGTTACTGCAATTTGTGCCTTCCATTTAAAATGCATGATATTCGTTAAACATACATAGTGGGAAACCAACCCAATAATCTAGATTTAAATTGCAAAAACCCTGATCATTATTTAAACAGACGAACGACATCCACCATCCTAACACATGCTATGCACAAAATAATTCAATCATGCAAATATAATTCTGTCATTGTACAAGCCCAATTCAACGTGGCTCCAAATAATCAAAATGTTTTGTTATTCATCCAACACAACGAGGCAACAACAACATGCTTGTCTTCATAAAACAAATAATCGAATTGCAACAAATTCGTGCTCAAAACTCTGTGACTATCTTCGAGTGTGGAACCCAAAAACTATCCATATAATACATAGTGTGCAGCCACCCAAAAAAACACGATGCAACATTTCCATTTTACGCTTCTAGACACACAGTCACAGTATTAACTCAACCCATCGTGTCGAGCTATCAATTTAATATTGTATTGCGTCAGATTAATCAAACTGTAATTCACCATGCTGTATAAAACACAGGCTCATCCCTAATGATGCCATCAAATAACCACACCGCACACAGTGGATGGATTTGCTATAGTCATCTCGGTTGAAATAACCATTTGGCCCCAAAAATAAAAATCCATTACACGCGCACATAAATAAACAGTTGTAACTAATGTTGAGTTTATCATCCCAATATTTTTTAATGCAAAAGACAGTGATTATGTGTCAACCCAAAAACTTCAACAACTAATTCAATGTTGAGACCATACTTGAACTGTAGTAACAATATGACCTAGCATGTTGTGGAAACCACACATACCCATATGAAGCGACACAGTGACTCTCTCAATTAAAACAATAATAGGTTATCAAAACACTAGGAGGGTTACCGTGTATTTGATATGTCCAAAAAACCATGCAAGACGTATCTATTATAATAACACAGGCAGCGACTAGATATCAAAACCAACATGATTTTCACATAACCAATTGAGCGATCTTGTACTCAATTGTGTCGACAATACATATCAATTAACCATAACCAATAGCAAACCTAACAGGCCCGACGGTCTTCTCTATCAACCCTCGGATTGCAGGGGTTAAGGGTTTGTTCTGTGGCCAATACAGAGAGAGCAGAGCTGACTCTTCTTTATGGTGAAAACCTCTGAGACCGATGGTGTAAACACAGAGAAAACCACAATTTACTTTGTGGTCGGGGTGACAAATCCCATGATAGGAGAACTATGAGCAGATGAGTAAGGCTCTAATTCGGCCTGGTAATGATATTTAACATACGCAAGGTATGACCCTCATGTTTCTCCAGTCATACAACCATAGCACTGAGTTGAAGATAGGGCCAAGTAAGAACAGAAAAACCCACTGCGTGACCTTTAGTGGTGAAAACAACCAATGCCCAAGTGAACAAAACACAATGACACAGGGTGCTTCCAACCATCAAAACCCACAAAATCCAAAGACTAGATACAACGATGTGAATGTGTAAAGATAGCCAGCTACCCCAAACCAAGACAAAGACCCTCCATCTAAACCAACAGAGAACCCTTATGGTTGCTAGCACCCAGAATGACCGAGACCATCAATGCCTCTAAGGAAAGAAAAAACCAATACACTTGAGCCAATATCCATTTCATAACCAGAGCAGACTCATGAATGGCCAAAAAAATGCATACCTGTAATCAAAAACATTAAAACGTGAGTTGGTCAAGCGGTTCCTCTCTGCGAAGAAGTTGGAGCATAACCACAACAACAAGGTTGAACAACAACTCGGCTAGGGTGGCGGCCAACGGAGGGAGTAGGGGTGACGTGCAGTAAATGCACGTCTCCTCCACCCACAGTTCATTAATTCATTAGTACATTCCAACAAGATTTTCATTAACACCATTAATCTAAAACCCTACGTTGGAATCTGCATCTATTACTTGTCAAATGTGCCATCCACATCATATCTCCCATATCCAACTTGACCATATTACATATCAACTATATAATCCAATAAACCATGTATTGAATCATCCCAATAGCGTGATCCACATCAACTCATGCCATAACATAATCACTATGCATATCAATTATATAACTCAAAAAAAAATTGCATAGCTACTAATTAAATAGCTAAGATAGCAATGACTCATTAAAAATCAATGCATGTAGCATAGTATATAGCATGTTTTAGTTCCTTCTTTCTGCCTTTATATTGCCTTGCTTATTCTCCTCTTAATTTTCCTTTATTTGTTGTTATTAACATATATTTGTTGCAAGTGTCATAAGTAATAGCTCCAAGAATAGATAGCAATGGTGACCATGAATAACCTATGTCGTTGTAACATAAAGCCTTGAGCGTGGAGCAGCAAAAGAAACATGTATGATACGCCTAGTCTATCATCTAATATAAACAAGATGTCACCAACCATGTAAGCAGTGTCGAACAGTAGCATAACATCAAATAAGAACCAGACATGATTTCCAATCTACAAGCGGTCCCCACCTACTAGTATTATTTAGCATTATAATAATAGGCTTCAGCAACACTTTGTGGGAAAAAACTTCGTTGTGATTTTAATCGTCAACAAACTGGCGACTCCATAGGGAAATTTGTTTTCAACAGATTCAGGACTCATAACTCATGGTTTTGTAGACCAAGAACAGTAATTTCAGAAAATGTAACCAGAATAATTATGCTACAGGGGGAAGTGAGCAAATTTAATGGAAAAATGATCGGGAATTTGGGAATAGCTTATGAAAAATGTTAAGTATGAGGGGGTTTATCCCTGTAAGAATAATCATTCAACCAGAACCGACTCTTATATAAAGGAGAAAAATTGATGGATCTTCTCTTTTATTTCTCAAATGGATGAAGAAATGGAGAGAAGAAGCGGGAGATAACCAATCTCTTTATAAGATGACAGTGAAAGAAGATAAAAAAATTCAAGTGTATCCTCAGGGGAACATCGTAACAGTTGTGTAAGCTTGATTTTTATTTTTATTGACTAACAATATCTCATAGGAGTGTCACTGTGGTATAACTAATCCATCATCTTGTTCTCGACTAAAAAAGATCACAAAATGCAAAAACTAACAGAATAAAATTGCAGAAAACTAAAATAGCAGAAATAAAATGACATAAAAGTAAAAGCGATAGGAAAAGCTTCAAAACAGAAACATAAATCAACTAATGCAAGCAGAAAAGAAAAATAGAGAAACTGAAAACAGAGCTAGACTACTAAAATACAGAAAATCCAGACAGTGTTAATTATTTTCATGTTGGTTCCACGTAATGCTTCAAGTGAGAACCATTAGTGTTGTAGGAAAACAATCGCTCCTGTAAATCTTTCAGAATGTAAGAGTTTGTACCTAAGACAAAAGTGATCTTGAAAGGACCTAGCCATAATTTCTGAAATTTTGAGTGTCTTCCCTTATCAACGTGAGCCAAATCCCATAGCAAAACCTTTTCGTTGACCTTAAACTTGACAGTCTTGACACTCTTGTTGAAATACTTCTTAACAGTTTGTTGTCTCCTTTTAATATTATCCAAAGCAAACATCCTTTGTTCTTCCAAAGATAGTAGTGCATTTATCCTTTGTGAAACATCTGAAAAATTTAATTCTTTGATCTGTAGCATCAACCTTAAGGAAGAAAGTTCCAGCTCAGTTGGCAAGAGGGACTGCTGGCCATAAACAAGCTGAAAAGGAGTACAACTAGTGCTTACTTTAGCGGTAGTTCGATCTGCCCAGAGGGCGTAAGTGAGGAGAGTGTGCCATTGACGAGGCTTATCTTCGATGAGACTTTTGACGATTCTTACCATATTTTTGTTGGTAGACTCGATCTGCCTGTTTCCTTGGGGGTAATAAGCTGATGAGGTGAAATGTTTAACCCCCAAATTGGCAAAAAATTGAGTCAGCTTAGCAGAAATAAAGGCAGGGCCATTGTCTGTAATAATTTCTAATGGAAGACCAAATCTAGAAAAAATATTATTTTCAAGGAAGGAAATTACCTGATCGTCTGTGTAATTCTTAAGTGGTATAGCTTCAGCCCATTTTGTAAAATAGTCTATGGTTGTCAAGATAAAAACTTGTCCAGCTGAAGAAGGAGGGTTAATAGGACCAAAAAAATCCAATCCCCACTTTGAAAAGGGAAAATCAAGTAGAACAGGTTGTAATGACATGGATGAAAGGCGTTCTTTCCCAGCAAATTTCTGGCACTTGTCACAAGATCTCAAAAAAACATAAGAGTCACGAAAGATTGAAGGCAAGTAGTACCTTTTTCTAATAATCTTGAAAGCAGTGGTTTTTGCAAATAAATGACCTCCTACATGAATGATAGAATTTGAAGAACCATGAGCTTCTTGCAATAGTTTATGAGCGTCTTCATTGTCTACACAGGGAAGTAGCACACCATCTACAGATCTTTGAAATAAGAAGTCTCCTATAATGACGTATCTTGTAGACTCAAGACGGAGTCTTCTCCTTTGATGAGTGTCTAAGTTGTCTGGAAATTTTTGGTTATGTAAGTAATAAACCAAATTCTTGTACCAAGGATGTTTAGACATGGGGATGATCTGATCGTCAATGTAAAAGAGAGATGAAAGGGAACTATCTTCTTCGTCAATTTCTTCACCATTCTTAGCATGTTGAGCTAAGTGAAGGGATAGGTCACGTCCCTTGATAGTGGTAGAAGTCACAATATTTAAATCATGTTCCTGGATCTTGGCAAGACAATGTGCAAGCTTTCCTGAAAGATAAGTCTGTGAGAAAAAAAACTTGACAGTAGGTAAGGGAACCTTTACCAACGTATGCTTACCTAAGATGTAGTGGTGGAACTTTTCAATAGCCTTAACAAGAGAGAAAGCATGTTTCTCAGTAAAGGAATATTTAAATTCATCATCGAACAAACTTTGACTCATGTAAGCCACTAGTTTTTCATTCCCTTGGTCATCATTTTGCATGAGGACGGCAAAAATTGCCTCCTCGGTGGCATTAGTATATATTGTGAATTTCTTCTCAAAATCCGACTTCGCCAAATCCGGTGCGTAACTGATTGCTTGCTTAATCCCTTCAAAATCATTTTCGATATCATTTGTCCAAGAAAACGAATGATATTGCTTAAAAAAATTATGAATCGGCTTAACCATCACAGCAAAATCTGGGACAAACCTACAGACAAAGTTAATAACCTCCATAAAAGCTTGAACTTCTTTCTTGGAAGTGGGAGTAGGGAGATTAAGGATAGTAGCAATCCTTTTGGGATCAATGCTTATTCCTGAATCAGAGACGATGTGTCCAAGGAGTTTTCCCTCGGTAACACCAAAAATGGATTTCGAAGGGTTTAGAGAAACACCAAATTTCCTACATCACATGAGAACTTTTCTCAAATGACCAAAATGATCTGATCGGATTTTAGATTTCATTGTTAAGTCATCAAGGTAGATCTGAATGATCTTACCAATCAAATCATCAAAATTTATTTGCATAGCTCTTTGAAAGGTGGCACCTGCATTAGATAATCCAAAAGGCATACGTTCATAAGCAAAGGTACCCCAATGAGTAATAAAGGTGGTTTTATATTTATCTGCCCTTTTTGCCCTGATTTGATTGTAACCGGAAAACTCGTCAAGTAAGGACATCATTTGTGACCCTGCAACTTGCTGCAAAATCATTTCCATATTAGGGAGAGGGAATTGATCCTTTATACTAGCTCTATTTAACGCACGAAAATCAACGCACAATCTGATCTGACCAGTTGTTTTCCGAATAGGAACCAGATTTGAAACCCATTCAGAATACTTGACTGGAAAGATGATCCCATCCTTCAAGAGTTTTTCAAACTCCTTTCGAATATTTGCTTCTAGTGCAGGGTTGATACGTCTTTATATTTTCCTGACTGGTTTTACGCCTTCTTGAATGGGAATGGCATGTTGTAACACCCTTGTTTCCCCCAATTAGTAATTAATCATAGAATAGGAATTACCATGCTAATGCATGAGGAAAATGTAAATGTATTATTGTTTGAGTTGCCAATAACTGACTATGGGGGTGAAGCCTTGAAAGTACTGGCCATGATATCACTAGAGGAAGAATGTGAAAAACATACAAGAGGGTTCATATATCAAATAACCCCAAATATTCATGATAAGGATGACAAACTTCCTTTGAATCCCAAGGAAAGGAAAGCAGTCAATGAAGAAAGAACGGTGGTTGAATCACCAACCACCCCCCCATGAATGGAAACATGGGTTGTCATCCCGAAGTACTGCAGGGACCTGTAGACCTGAGTTTCCTTCTGACAGCAGGGACCTGTAGACCTGAGTTTCCTTCTGACAGAAGGAACCAGATAGGTTGGTGAAACCATCCAAGGTAAGAGGGACACAGGGGAGAGGAGAAGGAAAACAGAGATGAGAATGGGAGCTCGAAAGGGAGAGGTGTGAAGCTCTCCAGTGGATCACAAACAGAAGGTAATGAGATTTATGCCGAAGAGCATCTGAGAAACCTCGTCGAGGCCACAAACGAGTGAGAAAGCTCCGAGTTGCAGAAAAAAGGACCCGAATAGAAACTGAAACAGGGAGAGAACCCTTGAGAAGAGTGAGAGTTCCTTGGTGATATCATGGCTTGGCATGAGGGTGGCCAGAGTGCTAATATTGAATGCCTCTAAGCCTATGGTCGGGTGGAGGGAAGAACACCCACCGTCAGTTGGTTGGAGGCAACCTGTAATAGATAAGTGATTTCTTACTCTGTGTAATTTCGCTGTAACTGGGCATGAATTTGGTTATACGGTGTATGTTTCAGGAATTGTGCTTGATTTCTGAATGGATATACTATGTCTCTTTCTTTACTACTTGGCTGTATAATTAGGCCAGTAAGAGATTATATGGATAGGACATGATTGGTACTCGTAAATACTTGTGTCCTGAGGTGGCTTGAGTTAGAGCCACGAACGGTGAGCTCGTCGACCTTTGGCATAGTCTCATGTACACATGCCAACCTTCCTAGTTGTCTAGAGTCCCTTGGAGGATGAATTCTGTTAAGCTCAGGAGAAGTAGTGTAGTTATGCACAGGCTCCCTGCAAGGCAAGTAGAGATCGAGACTCACTCAAGTCCTAGACTTGACGAATGAGCACAAGGGGTGCGCGGAAGACTCTTCTAAGATTCAATCCCAGGAGAAAGAGCGCAAAACTCTTAATTCCTTCATAGATGAGAAAGCTCAGGAGGGACAACATTGTTCGTAAGTGCTGGCGAGACCCAATAGTTGGCTTGCAGTAGAAGATCGAAGGCTGAGACCTTTGAAGTGTTGGAATATTCTGACATTGGGAAGAAATACAAAGCTCAAGAGATAGAGCAACAGTAGCCCTTAGATAAACTGTAGAGTGTGGATCTGGACCATTGAAATCCTATGTCCAGACACACAGGATAGCGCGCAAGAGGAGAGGATCTGAATGGACAGTATAGAACCGTCAGATCTGGAGCGGGGACCGACAGTCATTGGATTCGGAGATAGGCACACGAAAGAAGTCCCAAAATCACTTCAACCGTTGGATCATTGGAGTACAGGTAGTGAACATCTGGAAGCCATCGGGGTTTCATAACTTAGGTGTATAAGGGTGGTGAAGAACAAGGATTCGTAATCATTGAAATTGTGAGGGTTAATCTGGATCGTTGGATCCAGGGTGACACGTGGCAGAGATCTAACCCATCGGAGTTTCGGCATCCGGGATATCTAAGGGCAAGTCTCTTGTACTCGCCAGTCCCAAAATCTCGACTTGTGAAACCCCGAAATGACATAGTGTGTCTAGAGTTTGGATGTTTTGGTGTTTCGACACCTGGGAAACCCAAGGGTCAGTTCCCTTGTACTCGTCGGTCACGAAACCCCGACTTGCGAAACCTTGAAATAATAATAGAGTGGATAAGTCTTGATGTCTCAGTATTTCAGCACCCAGAATATCTAGAACCAAGTCCCTGGTACACCCCAATCCCGAATTCCTGACTTATGAAATCCCGATATAGCTTAGCGCATGTAGATTTGGTTTTTCGGTGTTTCGGCACCCCAAAAACCGAAGGGTATGAACCCCTCATCCTCTTCTATCACGAAAACCCGATACGCGAAACTCTGAAAGGTGGGATGCTAGGTTTTAATCCGAGGCATTGTTAGATGTGACAAATTGTTGGTCCCTTTCGGATTTCGGCACTTCGAGAGACAAGAAAGCAGAGGAAATTCATGCATCGTGATTTCCCGAACCGCAAAATCCGGAAACACCTCTCTGGTAAGGCCCATGGTCATAGCCAACGATCACATGGGTAAGGATAAGGGATGGTAGGGTCTGCATCAGGCCCCATAGGAATTCGGGGATTATGTTCCGCGGTAAAAGGAAGGAAAAAGCCGAAAAATATTAGTTCCCATAGTGGGTGTGTGACAAATTGGTATCAGAGCATGGTTACAACACTTGGCTTTCTTGGGCTCATGTACAAGCCATGTAAGGAGATGTTGTTATCTGCATTTACTCCTTGAGGAGAAGGGTTGTATATTGAACCTATGATTTTTGGATTTCTTGTTGAATTCCAGCAAAGGAATTATATTGTTCCTTTGTCAAAATGATAACTACTCTTATAGGAGTAGGAATGCACTGATCAGTATTACTGATAAGACCTTAGTGTGAATAACAGAGGTGGAATAAATTGTGCTATGAAGCTGCACTAGCCAGAAAATGGACATGAACTAAGTTGTTTTTTTATAGTGTGACGATGGCTACCTACTAAAGCAGGTAGAGTCTCTTGCAATTGAGATGGTTGGTTAGGTAAGAATTAAGATCCAATTGAAGAACTCCTTCATGATTTGGGAAACCTGGTAAGGACTGGTAGGATCCTTAGGAAGTTATGATTACTGCATTATTAAAAGACTAAACTCTGAGCCTATAACTCCTCACGATTGAGAGGACTGATGAAAATATGTAGGGTCAGATTACATGACCTATAATGGTTAGGATCGACAACAAGGATAATCTATTTGAGCAAGATTAAGAGGAGTCCTTTGGGACTATTGCTAATTCCCAAGAGTGACCCTTGTTGGTTGTTCCCATAAAGAGAGGGTAATATCCGTATGAGTTATGACTATGAGATTAGTCCTGTAAGTAACTTAAAAGCCTAGAAGAGATAGCAGCAGAAATCCTTCAGAAAAGAGTTTTGAAGATTGGATAGGATCGGGAGTCAAGATCCATTCAGAAAGAATCGAAATGTTTCAAGTTGTTCGATCTCAGAGAAGTAGCGCACTGGTTAGTTGCAAGGAGATACCAGAATTTTGCAAAACCAAAGGACTTGGGATAAGCAATGAGAAATTCATGAAAAGATCATATCCCTTGATCAAGAAGCGATCTGGACCATTGATCGTCTAGAGAGAATTTCACAATTTCAGATACCGGGAGTCTAAGACGTAAGAGTTCGGGAGACTAGAGGTCCAGGGCCATGAAGTCTCGAAAGTGTCAGGACCATTCATCGCTAGAGGACAAGTGGTGGAGGATTGAAGTTTTGGGAAAATTCACGAAGGGAGCCATTTCGGCACTCCTGGTACCGGGGATGCGAAGGGCAAGAGTTCGGAACTCTTGACCATAATAATGATGGTTGTAATGTTGTGAAAGCAATTGAGAAATGTTGTGTTACACTCATGAAAAACATTAAGGATAATGTGATGAAGTGCATACAGATATGCTAAACATGCCTGAAAATGTTTTTATTAATTAAACGCTATGATATTTTCATTTTAATTTACATGACGATTAATATGCCTATGGTCTATGTCATGTGTAGAAAGGAATAATATTGGAACTGTTGAGGAAGATAGTTGCCAATAATGAACAACCTCAAGCAGAGGGTGACCATGGAAAGGCTGCGGTCGAAAGGTTGTTGAAGGGACTGTGAAAATCCCGCTAAAGCACTACTGATAAGGTAGAGAACAGAGAAAGGGTGCTAGCAGCCAAGAACCAGTATAAAGATATTTGTGCATGTGTGGCATAGGGTATGAAGGTATTTGGTAAGAACCCCTTCCGAAATATTTTATTATTGCATGTTATACCTGAAAATTGAAAGGGAAGTTGTATGCCTTGGATACCCAAGTAAGGTATGACTCAGGAAGGAGAACCTGAATGATGGAGGTATGAACCTCTAGTAGTAAACATTGTTTGTAACCCTTGGAAGAATTCATAAACTGATATGTCATGAATGCATGGACAATCAAGGAATGCGTAAAGACATTCATGTGAAACTTTTGAGTTCATGTGTACTGATTTGGGATTGTGATCGACCTATAGCAGGCAATATTGTCCTGTTGTAAGAATGAAAGAAAAATGAATAAACCATATGAGGAAGAGGTTGGTTAAATTCCAACACCCCATGGCAGAGAACCAGTCATAAAGTGTGGCGGAATTGAATAACAATGCAAGAGTGCATTGGGTATGAATGTGACCAAGGATAGTGGCCCATTTGTTAAAACCCTTTGAAATGTTAAATTACATTTTGAAAATATATATATATATATATATATATATATATATATATATATATATATATATATATATA
>ML833782.1:12920-28795 GCA_009831015.1 Picea engelmannii
CATGTTGAGCCAAACTGCAAGGAATGGTATTTCCTTTTGAGAAAGTGAATCTGATTGTTAGTATGCACCATTCTGAAATTGTTGTGACGATGTTGTAAAGGTGCAATAAAATGTATGTGCATGAGAACTAACAAGTTGATTAGTTGAGGAGTGATTGTAGGAAGAAGGAGTCTTGGATATGGAAATGTTGTAAGCCCATAAGGAAGACCGGTTTCCTACTGAGCTAAAATGTTATGGGAAGGAAAGTCCCATGATTATGAATCAAGTTCCTGTGCGGAACAAATATGAAAAAAAATTATGGAATAGGAAATCTGTAGGTGACAGATTTGCAATAAAATTCTTAAAGTTGGAATATATAATGATGTCTCACGAATGTTGTATACCTGTGACACAGGTGAGGAGAAAAGATATGTCCAGAAGGAACAGATGAAGGCTGTCAAAGATGAAGATGATAAAAAGAAAAGGGGCTACAGTTGAGCCATGAAAACCCCGTGATAAGCCATGATCGCCTGAAAATTATTGTGTTGAGGTAACACAAGCCGAGGTACGCCTCGACAGAGCAAGTCTGAGGGATGCCTCGAATGTAAGACTCGATAGAGTCTCTAAAATTTTCCTATGTGAGAAAACCTTGGCAGGGCGAGATGGATCGCCCGAGAGACTGTATAACAGTGAAGGGGATGCTTGAGCCTAGGCCTAGAGGGTGAGTGACCGCAAGGAAGAGGAAATCTTAATAATTCTTGTAAAATATTGGGATCACGCACACAGTGGGTAGTTTCCCGTGCGGAAAAACCTTGGAAAGGAAGATAAAATCATAATAGCTCTTGTGAACTATTGAATTGGAATCATGCACCCAATGGGTACGTCAAGGAAAACAATGAGCATGGATAACAAAACTACCATGTGGATACAGATCCACAAACTGCACAGATAAGTATTGTGCTAGAATATGAATTTTCCTTTTTAATTTGGAACAACAGTAAGATGTTTTCACACAAAATTGTGATTAATGTGCTTGTTCTCCAAGAATTATTGAAGGCAGGTGACGAAGACTAAGATTCTGAAAGAGGACCTGACCAAGGATGAAGTTCAAGACTTCTGAAGTGGCCGAATGAGAAAGGCATCACAGGTGTTTTGAGAAAAGAACATCGAGGACGGTGTTCCTTTAAGGGGGAGGGAATTGTAACACCCTTGTTTCCCCCAATTTGTAATTAATCATAGGATAGGAATTACCATGCTAATGCATGAGGAAAATGTAAATGTATTATTGTTTGAGTTGCCAATATCTAACTGTGGGGGTGAAGCCTTGAAAGTACTGGCCATGATATCACTAGGGGAAGAATGTGAAAACCATATAAGAGGGTTCATATATCAAATAACCCCAAATCTTCATGATAAGGATGACAAACCTCCTTTGAATCCCAAGGAAAGGAAAGCAGTCAATGAAGAAAGAATGGTGGTTGAATCACCAACCACCCCCCCATGAATGCAAACATGGGTTGCCAGCCCGAAGTACTGCAGGGACCTGCAGGCCTGAGTTTCCTTCTGACAGAAGGAACAGGATAGGTCAGTGAAATTGTCCAAGGTAAGAGGGACACAAGGGAGAGGAGAAGGAAAACAGAGATGAGAATGGGAGCTCGCAAGGGAGAGGCACGAAGCTCTCCAGTGTATCACGAACATAAGTTCATGAGCTTGATGCTGAAGAGCATCTGAGAAACCTCACCGAGGCCACAAACGAGTGAGAAAGCTCCAAGTTGCAGAAAACAGGACCTGAATAGAAACTTAAACAGAGAGAGAACCCTTGAGAAGAGTGAGAGTTCCCTGGTGATATCATGGCTTGGCACGGGGGTGGCTAGAGTGCTAATATTGAATGCCTCTAAGCCTATGGTTGGGTGGAAGGACGAACACCCACAGTCGGTTGGTTGGCGGCAACCTGTAATAGATAAGTGATTTCTTACTCTGTGTAATTTAGCTGTAACTGGGCATGAATTTGGTTATACGGTGTATGTTTCAGGAATTGTGCTTGATTTTTGAATGGATATACTGTGTCTCTTTCCTTACTACTTGGTTGTATAATTAGGTCAGTAAGAGATTATATGGATAGGACATGATTGGTACTCGTAAATACTTGTGTCCTGAAGTGGATTGAGTTAGAGCCACGAACGGTGAGCTCGTCGACCTTAGGCATAGTCTCATGTACACATGCCAACCTTCCTAGTTTTCTAGAGTCCTTTGGAGGACGAATTATGTTAATCTCAGGAGAGGTACTGTAGTTATGCACAGGCTCCCTATGAGGCAAGTAGAGACCGAGACTCACTCAAGTCCTAGACTTGACGAATGAGCGCAAGGGGTGCGTGGAAGACTCTTCTAAGAGTCAAGCCCAAGAGAAAGAGAAAAAAACTCTTAATTCCTTCATAGCTGAGAAATCTCAAGAGGGACAACACTATTCGTAAGTGCTGGCGAGACCCAATAGTCAGCTCGCAGTAGAAGATCGAAGGTTGAGATCTTTGAAGAGTCGAAATATTTTGAGATCGGGAAGAAAGCCAAAGCTCAAGAGGAAGAGCAACAATAACCCTTAGATCAACTGTAGAGTGTAGATTTGGACCATTGAAAGCCTACGTCCTGACAAACAGGATAGCACACAAGAGGAGAGGATCTGAACGGATGGTATAGAACCGTAAGATTTGGAGCGGGGACCGACAGTCGTTGGATACGGAGATAGGTGCACGAAAGAACTCCCAAAATCACTTCAACCATTGGATCGTTGGAGGACAGGTGGCAAACATCTGGAAGCCACTGGGGTTTCGAAAACTTAGGCGTATAAGGGTGATGAAGAACGAGGATTCGCAATCACCGAAATTGCGAGGGTTATTATGGATCATTGGATCTAGGGTGACACATGGTAGAGATCTAACCCATCGGAGTTTTGACATCTGGGATATCTAAGGGCAAGTCTCTTGTACTCGCCAGTCCCAAAATCCCGACTTGCGAAACCTCGAAATGACATAGTGTGTCTAGAGTTTGGATGTTTCGATATTTCGGCACCCAGGAAACCCAAGGATCAGTTCCCTTGTACTCGTCGGTCGTGAAACCCCGACTTGCAAAACCCTGAAATAATAATAGCATGGATAAGTCTTGATGTCTCGGTATTTTGACACCTGGGATATCTATAAGAAAGTCCCTGGTAAACGCCAATCACGAATTCCCGACTTGTGAAATCCCGATACGGCTTAGCGCATGTAGATTTGGTTTTTCGGTGTTTCGGCACCCCAAAAACCGAAGGGTATGAACCCCTTGTCCTCTTCTACCACGAAAACCCAGTACGTGAAACTCTGAAAGGTGGGATGTTAGGTTTTAATCCGAGGAATTGTTAGATGTGACAAACTGTTGGTCCCTTTCGGCACTTCGAGACACAAGAGAGCAGAGGAACACATGCATCGCGATTTCTCTAATTGTGAAATCCAGAAACACCTCTCCGATAAGGCCCATGGTCATAGCCAACGATCACATGGGTAAGGATAAGGGATGGTAGGGTCTGAATCAAGCCCCATAGGAATTCGGGGATTCTGTTCCTCGATGAAAGGAAGGTGTTAACAACAATTCTTGTCTTGGGCACAAAAATATTCAGGTCTGCAAAGTTGCACGAGAAGTGCCCAAGCATAACACGGAAAAATCTCATTTCAGGCTTCAAAGTAAGTAAAAGGGCGAAATTATGTTGTCAATAGCCCAGATTCATCCATAGAAGCATATCGAAGGTCGACGGGAAATCACGGTTAGCGGAGTTGCACCGGGATTAGCACGATGGGTAGCATCTATATTGCATGCAAGAAAGGATATCAATTGTCCATCCAAAGGACGTGTGGCGCGAGATCTAGTCACGTCGGCATTTCGACATTCGGGAGTTCGAAGGGTGAGGGTTTCACGTTGTTCTACATCTCGAAACCCTGAACCCTGAAACGTCGATAAGCGCCTTTGAAGCTAAGCCTATGGTCCTAGCACCCGGTCACGTCAAGCGAGCCTGGTAATGGAGGCATCCCTCTTCTAACATCAAATACCATCTCGACCGTTTCGCTAGAGGACACATGGTGTACATCCTTGCTTTCGCAGTTTGGTCAATCAGGATTTTGAGGAAAATTTCATCGTGAACCTCCGGTACCAGAAATCCCAAAAGGATCGGGACCGTCCATCTGAAGGACACACGGCGCAATAGCTAAGCCATGAGTGGGGCCCTTCGGGATTTTCATGATGAAAGCGTCGAGGTCATCTCATTCGTTCATCCATCAGCGAGGCTTGGGCACATTTAATTTAAATAGGGTGCATATCTGGACGGTCGTGATCCAGGCACTCAAATTCACAGATGAAGTCCAATTCCACACCCCCTCCATCATTCTGGCTTTAACGAGAAGGGGGGGGGGTCCGAAATCGAAGATAATGTATGCACGCATCTGGACGGCCCAAGTGTCGGTGCTTAGATCTACGGTCTGTATTGAATTCCAGACCCCCCCATTGGTTCTGCCTTTAATGGAGGGGGGGGTCCAGAATGGAATTTCACTATAGCGGGCCCCCTATCTATACGTGGCTCGAATATACTAGTCCCAATTCCTCACCGCCTGCCATGTGTCCCTTTCGCCCAGTCGCCTCCGCCTCAACACCTCCCTCCATTCGTTGTCCTATGTCCCCGTATCACTTCCACGAAAGCACCCCTTTTCCCCCTGCCTCACCTTCACCATACTGGCACCTACATCATCCTCGTCAAGCATGCCATGTCTTCTACCTCTCACCCGTGAATCGTTCGTCTGGTCCAGGTGGCCCCTTGAGAAGACCTCCACGTCCCCAAAAGGAAGAGTTGACCAGAACCGTTCCTGATCTCAAGAGGGCAGTTATTGTAGTTGTTGGAGGTGGTTAGACATCGTCTCCGTCATAAATGGAAAGTCCAGCAAAGGACTAAAGCTGGTCGATTCATCTGGAGCAGGATAGTCTGAAATCTGATAGCGTCTGTCATAGGTGCACGATCATCCAGAGTCTGCATGCGCAAACTATCAGAAGACATGCAGATGCAATTTTTTAATGCAGCGTCTTGTTTTTGATATTGTTGTTGTTTTGAGTATATAAAGGCATTTTCACCATTTTGGGTAATGATCGATGGTAGAGCGAAGCTCCCGATTGTAAAGTTTTAACAGACACTCTAGTTCTCTGGTTATGCATCTGTATGTAAGATTTCTTGTTTAATGACAGATAGTTTTCCTACCCCATCTAGTTTTCATCTCATACTGAGGGAGTTCATGATTGACTGATTCACATGAATTATTGCAATTATGTTACGATAAAGGATTTATTGTTGCATTGTTGTATTCTCTGGTTTTATGCATTTGAATGTAAGAAGATCTTGCATTTAGATGTTTTCTCCTACAGTCTGTTAGAAACCTGATGTTTATGACAGACCTTTGTAGTTCTCTTATACAAGTCTTCCCCCTACTCACCCTTACTACAACTCACTGTCTGAAGTTTATCTAAGACCTCACTTGCCCATGCATGCCTGGCCTAGTTTCGGAGCTAGAACAACATTGTTTTGAGTTAACTTCCATTCGATCACCCCTTTTTATAAACAAATCGTGACATAAAATGATGGGCATTGGGCTCTTCTCCTGCTACAATACAGGAGTGACTTCTGACGCTAACAGAAGGAAAAAGTTGAAAAATATTAGTTCTCATAGTGGGTGTGTGACAAATTGGTATCAGAGCATGGTTACAACACTTGGCCTTCTTGGGCTCATGTACGAGCCACGTAAGGAGATGTTGTTATCTGCATTTACTCCTTTAGGAGAAGGGTTGCAGATTGAATCTGTGATTTTGGGATTTCTTGTTGAATTCCAGCAAAGGAATTATATTGTTCCTTTGTTAAAATGATAACTACTCTTATAGGAGTAGGAATGCACTGATCAGTATTACTAATAAGACCTGAGTGTGAATAATAGAGGTGGAATAAATTGTGCTATGAAGCTGCACTAGCCAGAAAAGGGACATGAACTGAGTTATTTTTTTATAGTGTGACGATGGCTACCTACTAAAGCAGGTAGAGTCTCTTGCAATTGAGATGGATGGTTAGGTAAGAATTAAGATCCAAATGAAGAACTCCTTCATGATTTGGGAAATTTGGTAAGGACTAGTAGGATCCTTAGGAAGTTATGATTAGTGCATTATTAAAAGACTAAACTCTAAGCCTATAACTCCTCATGATTGAGAGGATTGATGAAAATATGTAGGGTCAGATTACATGACCTATAATGGTTAGGATCGACCTCAAGGATAATCTATTTGAGCAATATTACGAGGAGTCCTTTGGGACTGTTGCTAATTCCCAAGAGTGACCCTTGTTGGTTGTTCCCATAAAGAGAGGGTAGTATCCGTATGAGTTATGACTATGAGATTAGTCTTGTAAGTAACTTAAAATCTCAGAAGAGATAGTGGGAGAAATCCTTCAGAAAAGAGTTTTGAAGATTGGATAGGATCGGGAGTCAAGATCCATTTAGAAAGAACCGAAATGTTTCAAGTTGTTCGATCTCGGAGAAGTAGGACACTAGTTAGTTGCGAGGAGATACCGAAATTTCATAAAACCAAAGGACTTGGGATAAGCAATGAGAAATTCGTGAAAAGATCATAGCCCTTGATCAAGGAGCGATCTGGACCATTGATCGTCCAAAGAGAATTTTTCAATTTCGGATATTAGGAGTCTGAGAGGTAAGAGTTTGGGAGACTAGAGGTCTCAGGCCACGAAGTCTCGAAAGCGTCGGGACCATTCATCGCTAGAGGACAAGTGGTGGAGGATTGAGGTTTCGGGAAAATTCCCGAAGGGAGCCATTTCGGCACTCCTGGTACCGGGGATGAGAAGGGAAAGAGTTCGGAACTCTTAACCCCCCCCCCCCAAAACGCTAAAAAAGGATCAGGGTTGTAGGATGCAGATTGGATCGTGGTTGTTGATCTCTCAATAGTGGAACGTCGGTATTTCGGGTACCAGGAAGTCAAAGGAGCAAGGACCGGGAAACCCTTGCATCACGGGATCGTGAAACACGAAATCTCGAAGGCACTAAAGGGACACGATAGGAAGCCGACATTTCAGCATACCGGGATTTGACATTTCGAAAGTCCTGGAGACGAGGAATCCGAACTCTTGGGGATGAAAACCCCGAAGTCTCAACAACGCGACACAAAGAGGAGTGGGGCTGCAGTCATATCGAGATATCGGGAATCGATATTTTGAGAATTCCATAGACGAAAAGTCAGAACGCTTGACATTGGGAGTTCCGAAGTCGCGAAACGCTACGAGCCAGGGAGACACCTCCTTGGAGGAGAATGTTGGGGATCGACATTTTGGCATTTCAGAGGTCGGCATTTCGGCCTATCGGGTTTCGAGGAATCGAGGAACCAAAGTTCCTTGCAATAGAAATCCTAAAATCGTGAAATTCGAAGTGCCTTTTAGTTCAAATCGTGGTCACCGTCGGTGGTCACGTGAGGAGAAGGCGTGAACCAGTATGATGAATACTTAGCTATGTTCAATCGTACTTGAGTGCATGAGGTTAATACATTGTGAAGCTTCATAATAGGAAGCTTGATATTAATACCGGTAAGGTATGAATGATATTAAACGTGTAAGTAATGCACATGTATGATGTAAAAGTATAAGTATACTAGAGGACCAATATGATTGCCCTGACAAGTGAAATGTGAGGCAAGAATTACACTAGCCAAAATTGAATGAATACCATGGATACATGGTTGTCTCCGTTCTGAAGAGTCACGAAGGTTCCGTCTTGAATGATAGCTTAAGGGGAATGCACTCCATTCCCCCAAGAAAATCCAGTGCAATTAAATGAAAGAGTAAATGAGTGAGGATGCTCTGATGTCATGGTAAGAGGCAAATGTTTATGCCTTTGAAGATCACATGAGAAGGACTGTGAACAATCCTGAGATGACTGATTTAAAAAAAAAAAATGGAAATGTATGTAGGCTATGAAATATACCTACAATAGCTACATACATGCTTAGGATTATGAAAGTGGTTAAGTACATCATAGATGTAAGTTAACAAAGATGCATGTTTATATTCCTTAAGGGGAATATTTGGTAGACCACTAAAAGGCTGACTCAAGGTTAAGGCCATCACAGGTGGTGATGGATCTGCAACAAGGAAGTTGCATGCTGAAGGAGTTCCTGGTGGAGGAACTGTATAAGGTCTCTGTCAGAAGAACAGAGTCACAACCCCGATAATTGTTGAAGGTTGGACAATGGGCTGCAAGGCTTGTCCATGTATAAGAATCATGGATTACATTTTGAAATAATCATGTAAGTAATAGAAGACTAATAACTGAATATTGACCATTCTGGTAAAAGAATGGAAGAGTGTAGGATGCACATGTTCATGATTCATTATGAGCAAAGAGTTGCTACTAAAGCATGCTGAAGTATCCTAAGAGTTAGGATGAGCCTAACCCAGGGCTGCTCAAAAAAAGAGCACTTGTGGAAACCAATTTGGTTGGTAAGAGGCCAGTAAACCCCTGAGTATGATTGAATGAGTAAATGGGTATGTTTAACTGATACAGCTTGGTTGAAATTGTGGTTAAGGAAAGGCAGTGAGACCTTAGAGATAACTTGACTGGGCTGAAAAGTCCCAGGTGATGTAGAAAGAATTGGAAGAAGGGGAGAGCCCTGAATTCTTTCCTTGTTGTGCATTACGTTATATGGGATGAGAAAGCTAGTACATTGATGAACGTAAATGATTTGACACCATAATAATGATGGTTGTAATGTTGTGAAAGCAATTGAGAACTGTTGTGTTACACTCATGAAAAACATTAAGGATAATGTGATGAAGTGCATAAAGATATGCTAAACATGCTTGAAAATGTTTTTATTAATTAAATGCTATGATATTTTCATTTTAATTTACATGACGATTAATGTGCCTATGGTGTATGTCATGCGTAGAAAGGAATAATATTGGAACTATTGAGGAAGACAATTGCCAATAATGAACAACCTCAAGCAAAGAGTGACCATGGAAAGGCTGCGGTCGAAAGGTTGTTGACAGGACTATAAAAATCCCACTAAAGCACTACTAATAAGGTAGAGAACAGAGAAAGGGTGATAGCAGCCAAGAACTGGTATACAGATATTTGTGCCTGTGTGGCACAGGGTATGAAGGGATTTGGTAAGAACCCCTTCCGAAATATTTTATTATTGCATGTTATACCTAAAAATTGAAAGGGAAGTTGTATGCCTTGGATACCCAAGTAAGGTATGACTTGGGAAGGAGAACCTAAATGATGGAGGTATGAACCTCTGGTAGTAAACATTGTTTGTAACCCTTGGAAGAATTCATAAATTGATATGTCATGAATGCATGGACAATCAAGGAATGCGTAAAGACATTCATGTGAAACTTTTGAGTTCGTGTGTACTAATTTGGGATTGTGATCGACCTATAGCAGGCAGTATGGTATTGTTGTAAGAATGAAAGAAAAACGAATAAACCATATGAAGAAGAGGTTGGTTAAATTCCAACACCCCATGGCCAAGAACCAGTCATAAAGTGTGGTGAACTTGAATAACAATGCAAGAGTGCATTGGGTATGAATGTGGCCAGGGATAGTGGCACATTTGTTAAAACCCTTTGAAATGTTGAATTATGTTTTGAAAATATATATATATATATACCTGGAAAATCTAACAATTTGATTTGTTGATTGAATAATGAATTGCAGGAAGCAGAGGGTCATGGATATGGCAGTAAAGTGAGCCCATAGGAAAGACCAATTGTCGACTGCGCCAAACTGCAAGGAATGGTATTTCCTTTTGAGAAAGTGAATCTGATTGTTAATATGCACCATTCTAAAATTGTTGTGACGATGTTGTAAAGATGCAATAAAATGTATGTGCATGAGAACTAACAATTTGATTAGCTGAGGAGTGATTGCAGGAAGAAGGAGTCTTGGATATGGCAATGTTGTAAGCCCATAAGGAAGACCGATTTCCTGCTGAGCTAAAATTTTATGGGAAGGAAAGTCCCATGATTATGAATCAAGTTTCTATGCGGAACAAATATGAAAACAAATTGTGGAATAGGAAATCTATAGGTGACAGATTTGCAATAAAATTATTAAAGTTGGAATTTATAATGATGTCTCACGAATGTTGTATACCTGTGACACAGGTGAGGAGAAAAGATTTGTCTAGAAGGAACAGATGAAGGTTTTCAAATATGAAGATGATAAAAATAAAAGGGGCTACTGTTGAGCTATGAAAACCCCGTGATAAGCCATGATCACCTGAAAATTATTGTGTTGAGGTAACACAAGCTGAGGTACGCCTCGGCAGAGCAAGTCCGGGGGATGCCTCGACTGTAGGACTCGATAGAGTCTCTAAAATTTTCCTGTGTGAGAAAACCTTGGCAGGGCAAGATGGATCACCCGAGACACTGTATAACAGTGAAGGGGATGCCTGAGCTTGGGCCTGGAGGGTGAGTGACCACAAGGAAGAGGAGATATTAATAATTCTTGTAAACTATTGGGATCATGCACACAGTGGGTAGTTTCCCATGCGGAAAAACCTTGGAGAGGAAGATAAAATCATGATAGCTCTTGTGAACTATTGAATTGGAATCATGCACCCAATGGGTACGTCAAGGAAAGCAATGAGCATGGATAACAAAACTACCATGTGGATACAGATCCACAAACTGCACAGATAAGTATTGTGCTAGAATATGAATTTTCCTTTTTAATTTGGAACAACAGTAACATGTTTTCACACAAATTTGTGATTAATGTGCTTGTTGTCCAAGAATTATTGAAGGCAGGTGACGAAGACTAAGATTCTGAAAGAGGACCTAACCAAATATGAAGGTCAGGACTTCAAAAGTGGCTGAATGAGAAAGGCATCATAGGTGTTTTAAGAAAATAACACCGAGGACGGTGTTCCTTTAAGGGGGAGGGAATTGTAACACCCCTGTTTCCCCCAATTTGTAATTAATCATAGAATAGGAATTACCATGCTAATGCATGAGGCAAATGTAAATGTATTATTGTTTGAGTTGCCAATAATTGACTGTGGGGGTGAAGCCTTGAAAGTATTGGCCATGATATCACTAGAGGAAGAATGTGAAAACCATACAAGAGGGTTCATATATCAAATAACCCCAAATCATCATGATAAGGATGACAAACCTCCTTTGAATCCCAAGGAAAGGAAAGCAGTCAATGAAGAAAGAATGGTGGTTGAATCACCAACCACCCCCCCATGAATGGAAACATGGGTTGTCAGCCCGAAGTACTGTAGGGACCTGTAGACCTTTGTTTCCTTCTGACAGAAGTAACAGGATAGGTCGGCGAAACCATCCAAGGTAAGAGGGACATAGGGGAGAGGAGAAGGAAAAAAGAGACGAGAACGAGATCTCGCAAGGGAGAGGCACAAATCTCTCTAGCGGATCACGAACATAAGGTCATGAGATTGATGTCGAAGAGCATCTGATAAACCTCACTGAGGCCACAAACGAGTGAGAAAGCTCTGAGTTGCAGAAAACAGGACCCGAACAGAAACTGAAATAGAGAGAGAACCCTCAAGAAGAGTGAGATTTCCCTTGTGATATCATGGCTTGGCATGGGGGCAGCCAGAGTGCTAATATTGAATGCCTCTGAGCTTATGGTCAAGTGGAAGGACGAACACCCACAGTCAGTTGGTTGGCGGCAACCTGTAATAGATAAGTGATTTCTTACTCTGTGTAATTTAGCTGTAACTGGGCATGAATTTGCTTATATGGTGTATGTTTCAGGAATTGTGCTTGATTTCTGAATGGATATACTATGTCTCTTTCCTTACTACTTGGTTGTATAATTAGGCCAGTAAGAGATTATATGAATAGGACATGATTGGTACTCATAAATACTTGTGTCCTAAGGCGGCTTGAGTTAGAGCCACAAACGGTGAGTTCGTCGACCTTAGGCATAGTCTCATGTACACATGCCAACCTTCCTAGTTGTCTAGAGTCCCTTGGAGGATGAATTTTGTTAAGCTCAGGAGAGGTAGTGTAGTTATGCATAGGCTCCCTACAAGGCAAGTAGAGACCAAGACTCACTCAAGTCCTAGACTTGATGAATGAGTGCAAGGGGTGCACGGAAGACTCTTCTAAGAGTCAAGCCCAGGAGAAAGAGTGCAAAACATTATTTCCTTCATAGCTAAGAAAGCCTAGGAGGGACAGCACTATTCGTAAGTGTTGGCGAGTCCCAATAGTCGGCTCGCAATAGAAGGTCGAAGGCTGAGACCTTTGAAGAATCGAAATCTTCCAAGATCGGGAAGAAAGCCAAAGCTCAAGAGGAAGAGCAACAGTAGCCCTTAGATCAACTGTAGAGTGTGGATATGGACCATTGAAATTCTATGTCCAGACACACAGGATAGCATGCAAGAGGAGAGGATCTGAACAAACGGTATAGAACTGTCAGATCTAGAGCGGGGACCAATAGTCGTTGGATCCAGAGATAGGTGCACAAAAGAAGTCCCGAAACCACTTCAACCATTGGATCGTTGGAGGACAGGTGGCGAACATCCAGAAGCCACCAGGGTTTTAGAACTTAAGCGTATAAGGTTGGTGAAGAACCAAGATTCGCAATCACCAAAATTGCAAGGGTTATTCTGGATCGTTGGTTCCAGGGAAACACATGGCAGAGATCTAACCCATCGAAGTTTCAGCATCTAGGATATCTAAGGGCAATTCTCTTGTACTCGTCAGTATCGAAATCCTGACTTGCGAAACCCCGAAATGACATAGTGTGTCTAGAGTTTGGATGTTTCTATGTTTCGGGACCCGAGAAACCCAAGGGTCAGTTCCCTTGTACTCGTCAGTCACAAAACCACGACTTGCGAAACCCCAAAATAATAATAGCATGGATAAGTCTTGATGTCTCGGTATTTTGGCACCCGGGATATCTAGAAGCAAGTCCCTAGTACACACCAATCCCAAATTCCCGACTTATGAAATCCTGATACGGCTTAGCGCATGTAGATTTGTTTTTTCGGTGTTTCGGCACCCAAAAAACTGAAGGGTATGAACCCCTCATCCTCTTCTACCATGAAAACCTAGTACGCGAAACTTTGAAAGGTGGGATGCCAGGTTTTAATCTGAGGCATTGTTAGATGTGAAAAAATGTTGGTCCATTTCGTATTTTGGCACTTCGAGAGACAAGAGAGCAGAGGAACACATGCATCGCAATTTCCCGAATCGCGAAAGCCGAAAACACCTCTCCGGTAAGGCCTGTGGTCATAGCCAATGATCACATGGGTAAGGATAAGGGATGGTAGGGTCTGCATCAGGCCACATAGGAATTCGGGGATTCTGTTCCTCGGTGAAAGGAAGGAAAAATCCGAAAAATATTAGTTCCCGTAGTGGGTTTGTGACACCTGTTGTAGAAGACCAGGATCAAAACCACGAAGATCCTCATAAGACCCAGAAAAAACATCTTGAAATTCACCAAGTAGCTTGGAAAACTTTACTTTCTCTTTATATGAATATTTGGCACCTATTTTATTTACCAAATAATCCTCTTTGTCTACCTCTTCGGAAATATTGGCTACAATGGAAGATTTTCCTTCCATGAATTGTTTCAGATGTATCTGTTGTTCAGGGATGGCAACCATGTCTATAAGGGTTTCATCTACTTTGATGTTGGCTAACTGATTCAAGATATTGTATTTGGAAGAGGGGAGAGGGGAAATAGTTCCTTGACTCTCGGGAACTTTAGGAACATGGACAATTGAAGTGAGCGAGGATGAGATCGGGGTAGAAAAAGTGCAAGGAGGGTCAAATTTTCCCTTGAGAGTATTGGCTTTGTTCCTAGTGTTGATGACCATGACATCCTCTAGCTCTGCAAAATCTAGGACATTGATAGTAGCTTCTAGTTTTTTACCAAAGATCTTATCTCTGGCACTCTTCTTTACCTCACATGTGATTTCTTCGTGGTGTTCCTCGCAAAAGTTACACCAACTTCGAGACAAGATAGATTTAGGCTAAAAATTGTTTTCAACCGGATTACTAAAGGTGGGTGCAAAAGAGGACGAATCTCCAAGGGTGAGAGGGGAGATAGTTCCCTTTCGCTCGAATGTTATCATATGATTATTGATATCTTGTACTAGTTGTAAGAGGGTGGACATATATGTTCATATAACCAATTATCCCTGGGGAATACCAATTCTTTTAAGTTGCTCTTCATACTCTGAACAAGTATGCAGAGCAGAGCCAAGATTATCAATGGATTTTTCCTCAAGCCTGTGATGGTAGAGGGAAGGCAATGCATTGTAGTAATGCACAAAAGCGGCTTGGTTTTGAGGGTAGATAAGTTCAGGGATTTGATTGTATAATTTGGTGAAACGAAAGTTGAAAGACTTGATGGTCTCACCATCTTTGTAGGTAATGTAATTGTGTTCCCTTAACTTCTGGGCAGGGCTTTTGGATTGCCCATAAGTGGACCGGAACCAATAGATTAACTCCTCCCAAGTAGACAGAATCTTAGGAGGAAGGTCAAAGAAGTCGGTCACAGCCCTTCCTTCTAAGTAATTGACGAACAAGCACATGCAAGTGTCATTATCGTTGGCCCCTATGTTATGACAAGCATTAGAAAATGCCACAAGGTGTTTGTTTGTACTGACAGTTTTATTTCTTGAAAACTTAGGATGGTGCTCTTTAAACTTCGGAAGTAGATGAGTAGCAGGTGCTAGGTTAAGGGGAGAGGACACATGCCACATGGTAGTTGTGGCGTCTTCTTCGAACTGAAAAATCCCATACTTTTTAATGAATTTGGTGGGGTTCATGGTAGATTGTACAGGGATATGGTGGCAATACAATCTACCAATCACTGATGATGATGAAGATTGAGAAGATGGAGCACTTCCAGTGCCACCAGAGCCACCACTAGATGTCATCCTGTGGATGATAGATGAGGGAAAGAAAGACGAACTGGATGAATCAGATAAAGTTCTCTTTAGAGTACTTTGTTGGGCAGATAACACAACGTTTCTTCTTCCTATTTCAGCAATAGGATTGATTTCAGGTGACAAGCTTATGCTAGTATTAATTACGAGTGCTTAGGCTAGTCTTTTTTCAATAAAAAGCTTGCTGGAAATTTATTTTTATGTACTTTTCTGAACATATCAGTTGTTGAAATAAATGTAAAGATATACGTAAAGTCACCAAGATGATAATCAAGATAGATGAGACATAAAGCAATCCTTTATTTCACTCAAATTCACTAAAGAGTCATTTTCTTTACAAAATCTCATGCAGAAATTTTGGACCAAAGTCAAACTTAGACATCCTCAATGGAACATACAAAAGGACCTCTGACAGAAAACCAAAACTGAACTCTAAAAGTTGGATCAGCTTGCCACAGATTGTTGCCCACTCAACTCTGCACAATAGCCTTTGTTAGTCATGAAAACTAATTCACAAACAGACTATCAAAGATAGATCAACACCTCTGGAAAAAAAAAGTGTCTGAATGATGTGATTCAGCCCTGAATATTGTTGTCTACAATAACACCTTGCTATCATAAAAGAGAATTAATCTTGTGATGAATGAATGAAAACTGAACTATCTCAACATAACTCAAAGAGCAAACCTTAGTATGCTTCTGCTTCTATCCTCCTCTTGTTCCTCCCTTTCATTTTGCTTTTAAACAATTTAGAATTGGTTTAAGTAGTTGAACCAACTCATTAGTTAAGTTAATTAAAAGACTCAACCAACTTTAGTTAGGGGGAAAAGTAATAATCATAATAAAGGTCATAAATAAATAATAACTAGTAGGTGGGACCCCTTGTGACTCCCTTTAGCTCACAA